>PVJN01004387.1:0-90841 GCA_004026805.1 Lasiurus borealis | reverse complement strand
GTCTGCTTGTCACTGACAGCCGCCATGGCGTGGGCTTGCCTACCTTGAAGGGACTCCCGGTTATTGTACACTTTCTCGGCCACTTCCAGCAAGTCCCAAAGACTCTTTTCTCTGAATCTATCTATTTTCTGCAGTTTCTTTCTGATGTCTGCAGTTGACTAGTTTATAAAACTCATGACTACAGCTGCCTTATTCTCAGGGGCTTCTGGGTCCATGGGGGTGTAAGTGCGGTATGCCTCCATGATCCGTTCTAAGAAAGCAGCTAGAGGCTCATCCCTTTCCTGCTGTATGTTCTCTACCTTGGTCAAATTGGTAGGCTTTCTAGCAGCCATGTGGAGACCCTCCCATTAGAGTCTGGCGGTAGACCCGGAGCCTCTCCTTACCTTCTGCCGTGTTAAAGTCCCATTCAGGTCTAGTCAGGGGAAAGGAGGTGTCTATCTGAGCCTGGTTGGTGCTAGGGTTCCCGTCCATGCCTGGGACTAGCTTCCAGGCCTCATTGAGGATCCTCTCCCTCTCTTCGGTGGTGAATAGGACCTGCAAAAGTTGCTGACAGGTAGGCTGATGGGTGAAAAGAACAAAATCTAACAAATCGATAAGCCCTCCAGCTTCTCAGAAAACTTAGGATTCTGAGCTTTCCAATTATAGAGATCACTAGTAGTGAAAGGCCAGTAGTGATGAGGCTGATTCCCCTCCCCCCTGTACTCTGACCAACCACCAGTGATGGTAGGGTATGGGCCTGGCACTTCAGCGCCAGCCATTTTCAGGGCTTGCAAGCAGGATACCAGGCTTTCTCCGTGGCACTCTTATTAGCTTCAAGTGTTCAGGGTTCAGATAGGGATCTTTAAAACATGATACTGCAGTCCCTCTATAAGTACTTTGGCATAACTACCCTGTTTAGGGAGGCAAAATGCAAATTATTTACTCTTCCTGGCTTACTGGCCTGTATTATTTGATTTCCTTACAACACTTCCCCTTTCTTTCTTATTACATACACAATCCTTTATTACATTTTCACTTCCAAATTAGCCTTGAAACCTTTTTTTCCCTATGTCCTTTAAAAATGCATAACCATGTCTCAGACTTTCTACTCAATATTCCTTATTCTTTGAAACCTTAATCCTTTATGATTCCTAACAAGTAAACAGCCAGAATTTCTGAGCTTAAAGTTCCTTTGCTGGATATTTCACCACTGCTCAAGAAGTATCCAGTAACCCCACCCTGCAAGATTGGGCAATGAGATTTCCTTTATGTGTATTAAAAAGGTTAAAAAGAAGAAAACGGGGCAGAAGAAGATCCATTGTGTTTTGTCCTGCAAAGAGTGTGTAGCCGGCATCCTCCCTCCTGTTCCCCAATCCAGTTGCTTGTCTCCCTTTCCTATTGTGAGTCTGAGGAAGACAATTTCTACAGAGGGGAGAAACAGAAAAGTGGGAGTTTCAGAGAAAACTACAGACGACCGTTCTAGTAGTGCTCCTTTTCGAAGCCTGAGGTCCAACCTGTAGAGAAAAATGACTCTTTGTCAGCCTGGAAAGATAAGGGTATGTAGGGAGATTTCTTGTGAACTGGAAGCCTGGATGGCCACCTGAAAGAAAAGATCTTTAATCCAGTTACAGATGCTAAAATAAAATAGCACATTAACAATAACTACAGCCTTAGTTCAGCCTGATGTCTCACGTTGCACTATGATGTCACAGGCAGGGACAGGGCCTGTAAATCTCTCTGCCCTGCAGAGCTGTAAGCCCTGTCCCTGGAAGTCTCCAACCACCAAAAGAGACAAGAAAGCCATAAATAAAAATTCTTTGTTCTTTGAAATATCACAAATTTATGCCTAGGACTTTAAAATTTAATATAGCAAATTCACCAATCAGAAAAAATTGAAACCATTACTTATACAAAATTAGAGAGGAATTTTTATTAGCTAAATGGGCTGACTCCCTTTCTGACAGAGAGTAAAAGCTCAGAAAAAGAATTGCAGCAGCTGCTAAAAGACTTTTGCACTGTGTCACAGCAGGTCCATCCCAAATCAAGTGAAATAGAAAGAGATAATTCTCAACCAATGTCCACAGAATAAAACAGAGAAACACAAGATACAAAGGGCCCCAAAAGCAGTCTTCCAACTCCGAAGAAACAAAACCAAAAACTGGAAGATGGCCTTGTGCTAACCAGCGGGAGCGACCCACTTCGTCCCAGAGGTTTGAGGGGTTTCCACATCTCTCCAGATAGAGGATCAGAGCGTCCTCTGACTCCTCCTGCCTGAGGTCCACCAGTGCGTCCACTTAGACCATTTTGGGCACTACAGACTTCAGAAGCGAGCTCACGCACAGAACAGAAAGAGACAACATGCAGACACTTACGGCGGTCAGTCAGACTCTACGGATTGGGGTCCCTCGTGGGTATTGGGGATTCAGGACAGGCCCCCAAATGTTATGCCCAGAGTTTGGGGTCTCCAATAATCAACCACTAAGGAGCCTTTTCCGATGCAAAAGCAAAGAGTCTTTATTCAAACCCGGGTTTGGCTCTCAGCCTTTTTCTGGCACAGCAGTGAGATGAGAGAGCGAGCTGGACGAAACAATGAGTTATATGGGGTAGGATATTGGGAGGGCTTAGGGAAGTGATGTGGGTTACAGAGAATGGTCACTTGAATTAGGGTCTTTCTGTGGTTTAGCATAATTAGGACCCTCACTATGTTCCTGGAGCTTTATTGGTCCATTCGGGTTGGTGGTCGGGGAAGTTAGGACATTGTTGGCACACCTGAGGCCACTCCCAGAAAAGGGAGGAGGTTTAGGCAGGGGGCCCAGACCTATAGGACAAGATGGAGGGGTGTTCATTCCCTTTCACTAATACTTTATTGTTTTATTGTCCCCAGCTTTATATATATATTTTAGAGAGGAAAGGAGAGATAGAAACATCAATGATGATAAAGAATCATAATCAGCTGCCATCTGCATGATCCATACTGGGGATCAAACCCACAGCCTGGGCATGTACCCTAACCAAAAATCAAACTATAACCTCCTGGTTCATATGTCAATGCTCAACCACTGAGCAACACTAGTTTGGAATTATTGTCCCAGCTTTAAAAAAAAATCCTCATAGTTACCTGGACTCATGTTATGAAAATTTCTCTGCACGAAATCAAGAACCAACACACTACCAACTGACCCTAAGCAGGCCCACGAAGGTCCTTTTTCTGGTAATAATATGGCAACTGTGAGGATTAAATGAGCTAATATGCATAAATTATTAAATAAATGGGCTAATAAATTCAATAAGCATTGAATTCAATAAATGTTTGTTCCTGTCTGAAGCATATCTGCCCAGTTCCACTGTGTCAGTAATTTTACTTGCTGTTTTTAGAATGCTCATGGATTCAATATTTTATAACTTAGTTCATTTTAGTTAACTGTCATTCTTTGTTTTTATGTATGTTTTTGTTTCATTTTGTTTTTTACTTGAAAGGCTGGCTTCACTGTCATTAAAAAATATTACCCTACACAAACCTGAAAAGACTCTGAAAGCATGTACTGTAGTGGATACAAACATGCATTTCATAATCAAACTACCTGGGTTCAAATTTCAGATCTGCTATTTGCCAACTGTGTGGCTTACAGCAAGTGATTCCACCTCTTTTGTATACAAGCATCATCTCTGTATCACAGGGATGTAGGACTCTCATCACAGCACTCGGGGCTTGGTGTAAAGCTTAGGCAGCAACAAGCTTAGCTTTGCCAATGATTATCCCATACTGAGGCAAAGAATTATTGTTTTCACATCCTCTCAAATCATGTTGGAAGTGGATAGGACGACAGAGAAAGGCTAATACCTAATGGGCTCATTTCTTAAAGCCCAAAGTAATAAAATTACAGATGTGTGTTCTTTCTGACTTAAAAGTTGCCCATTTACTATGGGTCAAGTACTTTTCTTGCATATTAGCTCATCTATATGTTTGTTTCTCCTCATCTACCCCTTTCAAGACTAAGAACTATGGGTTATATATCATTCATCATTAATGTTTTATTTATCCTCAGTTAGTGAAATTTGATGAAAATGGGGATTCTTGAAGCTCCAGTAGTTCCTCAAGAAAAAAACAACAACAAATAATGTTTGGAAAAGTCTCATGTAAAACTAGATGGGTATTGTTGGGTACCCATGACATGAGGATACACAGTCTTTTGTGTAGCAGAATAAAAATGTGCCATCTTAACCAAATTAAAAACCATATAATTTATTAGCTTTAAAAAATACTAGAAGTCTGGTGCATGGCCACTGGGACCCTTCACCTGGCCTACATCCTCTCGCAATCTGAGACCCCTCAGGGAATATTGGACTGCCGGTTTTGGCCCGGCTGAAGGACCTCACTGGTGCATGGATTCATGCACTGGGTCTCTAGTATACATACATATAAGATCTTTGGTTAATCCCTTCCTTTCCTCCCGACTTCCCTTGAGATTCATCAGTCTGTTCCATGTTTCCATGATTGTGCTTTGAGCATCTGCCCCCTGGTGGTCAGTGCAGTGCATATTATCATAGCTACTGGTCGAATGGTCAGCTGGCTGGATGGTCAGATGGTTGCTTAGGCATGCATATATATATATATATATATATATATATATACACATACACACACACACACACACATATATATATATGTTCTTTAAATATATGTCATTTATGTGTTTAAGTATTTTTACATACTTAATATATGAAGACTTTTACCTTTATTTTGATTTAAGCATAGATAAAAGTCAACTGAAAATCAACTAATTCAAGACATAAGAATAATTAGGCAGTTTTATGGCTTACTGAATTTCTAGTGAGTGGAGGATTTACCAAACAACCAGAAAACCATACAGGTTCACTATTTATACAATGCATTGATTTCTTAATGTAAAATGCCATTCTTCCCTGGCCCGGTGTGGGTTAGTTGGTTGAATATCATCCTGTGTACTGAAAGGTCACCAGTTCAATTCTTAGTCAAGGCAAACACCCATGTTGAAGGTTTGATAAGGGTGCATGTGTGAGGCAGACAATCAAAGTTTGTGTGTTTTTTTTTCTTCTCTCTCCCTTTCCCTTCTCCTTTCTCTAAAATCAATTTTAAAAAAAATGTCATCCTAGTTTTAAATTTATTGTAAGTGATATAAATTCTGGTGTAAAATAAGAGAAGTTAGACTGATAGTATGCTCACAAGTGGTGATGACATTTGTATACTTATAAATATCCAGAGCTGTTGAAACTGGTTTGGCTCAGTGGATAGAGCATCAGCCTGCAGACTGAAGGGTCCCAGGTTCGATTCTAGTCAAGGGCATGTATCTTGGTTGTGGGCACATCACCAGTGGGGGTAGTGTAGGAAGTAGCTGATCAATGTCTCTATCTCATCGATGTTTCTAACTCTCTATCCCTCTCCCTTCCTCTCTGTAAAAAAATCAATAAAACATATTTAAAAAAATATATCCAGCTGAGACCTGTTTGGCTCAATGGATAGAGCATCGGCCTGCGGACTGAAGGGTCCCAGGTTCGATTCTGGTCAAGGGCATGTACCTTGCTTGCAGGCACAACTCCAGTAGGGGGCGTGCAGGAGGCGGCTGATCAATGTCTCTATCTCATCGATGTTTCTGACTTTCTATCCCTCTCCCTTCCTCTCTGTAAAAAATCAATAAAAATATATTATAAATAAATAAATAAATAAATAAATAAATAAATAATAAATATATCCAGAGAAATCTGTTGTCTATTTAGTGCATTTTCATAAAAATTTATGAAAAGTGTCCAGATTTCATTATGATGTCTAAATATTATAAAGCATGAAGTTTTTTATTTCTATATTTCTGGCACTTATTTTTTGAATATTTATAATAGTGAAATTTCTTTGTCTAATAAATCTTGAAATTCCAACATAAGAGTAAAGTTTAATTATCACAATGTTAGTTTTTTAATAGTTTTTAAATTATTAGATTATCTATGATTCCTTTTAAAAGACTGACGGAATAAAATTAGATGTGACTTTATTAATAATCAGTTATAACCTAACTATATGTAACTACTAAGATGTCAACACCAATATGGAACTGTGAAATACTTCACTGTCTAGGAAATTAAAGGTATGTGAGAAAGACACAGCCCCCACTACTAATATCAACCAAAATATAAGTTAGTGCTACCCTCCACAGGTAATCTCAGCTATCTAAATTACACATAAGGGTCATTGATCATAGCCACACTTTAATTTCTACAGTTTGTATTATAGCTACAGCCAAAACTCAGTTGAAACATTCCTACAAACTATAATCCACCCCTCATATACTACATCTTGCATGACTCCCTTAGTAAAATGCTTTATCATCCATCCAGTTCCTTATTTCAGGAGCCATACAGGATATGCATTATTATATTGTACATATGAGGAAAGAGGTGCCCCAAAAAGATAGCGACTAGAGCAAAATCCTAATTTATAATTTATATAGCACTTCCTATAATCAGACACAATTCCAGTAGCTTTACCTGGAGGAAGTTACCGAATCCTCATAACAATCCAGTAAAGTAGGTGTTTTTATCATCTCTGATTTACAAAGATACTGAGGCCCAGAGAGATTAGCTGTATTATCCAAGATCACAGTGCTTGAACGTAATAGGCACAAGCTTCAAACACAAAGTAGTTCGTTACCAGAGCCCACATAATGGCAGTCATATGGGAGCCCTATCAGTAGTTCAGCAAGAAGTGATAATCCCAGGCTGGGGGAGTCACAAATGAACTCTCCTTTTACTAGACCAATTGAGGAGTAAAAGGTCTGGAAACCATGCCTAATTCTCTGTCCCACTGGAACAAGGTCTGGAAGACCTGGTCAGGATTCTTGCTGGCTTTCAGTGGGGAAACAGGTGCTGTGGAATTAGAGAGAATGGAGTTAGGAGATAATGAATAAACACATGCTGCTGAATCACCTTGATAAGCATTTGTTGTCTTCCCAGGTGCCTGGATCTCTCCTGCCTCTGTATTTTGTTGCCTTCACTATAAGTCTGTATTTTCACAGAAGGCCTCTGTGAAAGCTCAGAATAATCACAGCTACTTTCATGTAATTTGTCAAAGATTAACACTGGCTTTCTACCCTCAGAGAGATTACTGAAATTCTGGTTAATTTGTATACACACACACACACACACACACACACACACACACACACACCACATCACACTCATTGCACACATCGCATCACATCACATCACATCACATCACAACACATCATATCACAGAACTGAACCTCTGTTGCAGACCTTCAATCTCAAAGAACTTAAGACAAAAACCCTCCCTTACTCTTTACCCAGTAAAAATTTCCCCATTTTGTGGTCCTTTTTACTCCTAAACTGTCAATGTTTTCACAGTTTGTACCAAAACCCAAAGACCTCGGTCTGGCCTATGATGGCCTTTCCAGCTCTTTCTTCTCCCACTCATTTTTAAGACCAAACTCAAATGTCACTTTTTCCACCTTCCTCTAATCTTGGATATCTATCAGAACAACATCTATCCCATTCTGAATAGGGCTGGAACGTCGGGCATGCATCATTTTCACTGCTCTGACATACCCACTTTCCCCCTTTTGCGAAGCTATAGTTTAACCTTAAACATTCATTAGGCATTAGTTCTGTGCCAATAACTTTTCATTCTTTCATTTACTCCTCCCTGGAATCTTAGGGGGCGATGACTACTGAAAGTAACTATCCCCCTTACTAGAATATCAGCTCCATAAGGCCAGGTATTTCTGCTTGTTGTGTTCATTGCTGTATACCAAGCACCTAGAACAGTGTTTAGCTAGTATGTGTTCAATAACTATTAGTGGATAAATTGGTACCATTTTCTAGGTAAGGAAAGAAAGGATTATGTTTCCTGGACTGAGGTAAATAGGTGATGGAATAAGAATTTGAACCCAGGAAAACTGGTCTGGGGACCATGCTCTTATTCACTACCTGAAAAATGAGAAACTATTGCAGTCCTTATTCATTCACTTGAAAAATTACTTTCCTTTCTGTGGCCCTAAGACTATGTAGCAACATAGATTTGGTTATTTGTTCACCTGCCTGTCAGATTCTGGAGGTCATGCTCTTAAGCTAAAGCAATTCTTTTCTCTTGACATTTGCTGCAGTGGTGCTATTAGAGTTTCTATGCCTCAGATTCTTTCTGAGGATATCTCACTACCTGCCCCATCTAGTCCTTTGGAATACCCATTTTCAGTGGTGAATAACCATGTCCTTGGACACTTGCAAAGAGAAAAGACAGAAAAGGCAGCTTCTGATTTCCAGTCTGGGCCCTCCATGCCATGTGACCTTGCATAAGTCAGTTCTATTTTCCGATATCTCTAATTTCACTGCTGGACAGCAGGCAAAAAAAAAAAATAGCTTTGTCTCCAGATTTAGCAATATGGAATGTAAAAATGATTACTTTTGTAATAAGTGACAGCTTAGGAGCAAAATATAAAATAGCTTTTATTATTTGAAAGGACAGTAAAAGGAAGATTCAAATGAAGTTTAGAGTAGGGTTGGGCTAGAGAGGTGTTCAGCCATTGAATTCCTCTGAGCTCTCTGCTATTGTAATTTTCAGTTGATAAGCCTCCTTGCCATTAAGGTCATCACAAATTTTCCCCCTATATAAGGGTTTGGTTTTGACCTGTATATTTGGTCTTGAGCTTCCCCCATACTACTACTGAGCAGCTGATTCTAGTTGGGGAGGGAGCTCATCCAATCCTTCTCCCCCCATTCCCCTGCTTCCTTATCAGATCGCTTAAATGTGTTTGCTGAGGAAGTTGGAGAATGCTAAGCAGTTGATATGCCTAGTCTGTAAACTGACCCAAATTTGAAGATTTAACTGAAGAGGGTTGTTTTTTATGCTGCAATATACAGTACTGTGCAGAAAGACCAGGGCAGCAAGCTTTTTTCAAATTACTCAACAAATATATTACTGGGCAGCTGCTGTGAGCAGACACATAGAATAGCATGATGAGGAAGCGTTTGATCTTGCCTTAACATAATTACATTCTATGAGTGTGTATGCCCCCAGTGGGATGATGTGGATAACATATAGTAACACAGCTCTGAGGGTACAATATACTACATACTGTTGGAGAGGTATCAACACAGCCTAAAGGAAAAAGGTCACATGTGATGTAGGGGGGTGGGGTATGGAAGGTATGGACTTTCAGCTAAAAGTCTAAATAGGTGAATTTAAGGGGAAGGTATGGACAGCAGGATCAACACAGGAAAAGCCCACAAATGGAAAAACAGTTACTTCTAAGGAGTGGAACCACTGAAAGAATTGTGCTTAAAAACAGTGACTCCTGTATGCCAGGGATGATGGAACAGAGGAAGGTGAAATGGAGGCAGGGAGAACACCTTGAATGCTACTGCACCAATCAGGTTATAAGTAATGAAATCCTTTAATTAGGACAAAGGAGAAAAATGGCAAGACATATTAAGATATCATAAAAACTAGAATCTGCAAGAGCTGATAAATGATTACACAGAAAGGGGAAAGAAAGGGAGGAGTCAGAGAAGACTCTGAGGTTTCACAGCTACATGACTTGGAGAATGTTAAAGCTAGCAATAGATCACTTGGAAAGGAGAGCCAAAATTAGATGAGATACTTGTGTTAGTAGGGAAAGCATCTTGATTAAGTTAGAGATGCCCGAGTGCCATGTAGTTCAGCAGGCAGATGATACACAGGTCTGAATATCAGTAGACACAGTAGTACTCACTGTATTTGGAGAAAGTCAGCCATGGGTACCACAGGTTGGATTGTATCACCCCAAAATTCATACATTGAAGCCCTAAATTCCAGTGGCTAAGAATGTACACTTACTTGGAAATAGGGTCGTTGTACATGTTCTTATCCAATAACTTAGGTCATAATAGAGTGGGTCTGGCTGGTGAACCACCTGTGGCCCTTCCCCTGGCAGACCCCATCCCTGATAACTCCTTCCCCCAGATCAGGGGTGGGGCTGGCCAATCTCCTGGGGCCCCTCCTTCCTTGATGGCCCTGATTGGGATAGGCTGGCCAGACCCCACCCATGCATGAATTCATGCACCAGGCCTCTGGTATGGACATAAACACACATACGGGGAGAAATACCATTTGAAGATGAAAGCAGAGACTGTGGAAATGCTGCAAATCCCAAGAAATGCCAAACTTTTTCAGCAAACCATCTAAAACTAGGAAAAATATAGAACAGATTCTCCCTCATAGCCCTCAGAAAGAACCAACTCTGTTGATACCTTGATTTCTGACTTCTCAGCTTCAGAAATATGAGCCACATTTCTATTGTGTAATCCACCTAGTTATGATATATGTGTGTATTATGGCAGCCATAGCAAATTAGGCAAGTAGAAGTTAAAGTTCTAGAAGTGGCTGAAAATGACCAAAGAGAGCATGTGTATTGAGAAGCTAATCTAGGATAGCAGGCTTAGGAACTTCTGTAGATAATGACTGGACAAAATGGCAGCAGTCAGCAAAAGAACCTGGTATACAATTCATCCTGAGAGGTATGAGGAAAGCAGGAGGATGTCTCTCAATGATGTTTAGTTCCAATTAAATATATTCAGGAATTTATTGGTTACCCAAGAAACAAAATACTGAACTAGGTAATGCTGGAGAAACAGAACCGTGTCTAAAAAAAAAATCCACTCTTTTAAAAAAATATATATGCTTTTATGAATTTTAGAGAGAGGAAAGGAAAAGGAGAGAGAGAGAGAGAGAGAGAGAGAGAGAGAGAGAGAGAGAGAGGCACTGAAGTGAGAGAGACAAGCATCATACACACTATCACCAGGGTTCAGCAACATTTCAATGCATGGGTTGATACTCAACCACCTGAGCCACACTAGCCAGAGCTGAACTAACCCACTCTTTTAACCTCCTTATCCTGCTCTATTTCTGCCTATAAAGCCTTCCATTTTTTTTACAGCTTATTGGAGCACCTTTCTATTTACTAAATGTGATATTGCCTGACTTATGATTTGTTCAATAAAGCCAAATGTATCTTTAAATTTACTTGGTTGAATATTTACTCTTTAATAGAAGGCAGCATTAAGTGCCATTGGGAAAGAGGGTCATAACTGATTACTGATAACTGCTAAAGGCATAGACTGAGCTGAGGCAGCATATTCACCATTCTGAACAACACCATATAATGACTATTGGATAAGAGAGATGGGAAAGGAGAGTCCTTTTCAATTCATTAAGTATAGATGGGCTTTGTCATTCCTGGTATTGTCGCTTTGCTTCTGGGAGAATTACATACAGGAAATCAGTGCATAATGTTCCACACTTTCAAAGCATCCAATACGGGTGAACACGTTCCCCAGTATGCATTCATGGCATGCAACCTACAATTGTTTCTCAAGTAGAGAGCTATTGCCTCCTCTCCTTACCATGTAAAAGCCTTATGGATTAGACTCAAAGAATCACCATCCAGAAAATAGGCCAATGGTTTGAAATCTATATACAAAGGATGAAAGGATAGCATGTGTGCATGCATATATGCATGCATGTTTATAATAGAGGTATTCAAATTAGCTAGGCATGGGGAACTAAATAAAATTAGGATAGAACAAAAAAAAATAGTCAAATTGTTAATCACCACCCTGTGTTCACTCACAGCTGATCATGTGCAAGGCGGAACCAGACAGCACCCTAAAAGGGATGTTGTTTTATGGGACCAATTTCCCAAAATTTCACCCACACCACCTCCAGAAGCTTGTTATGATGCCCATTAGAATCTCTCCAAAGAATGGTTGCTATCTGTAAGTGACCCCAGGAAATAAAAGTACATGTTTGGGTGTAGAAAAAGCTTTATGCCTTGGGCTTGACTTCTTAGAATTGTGAAAAATATGTGTCTCTGGAATTTTCCCCATTCTACTGATGCACTTAGGAGTGATCCCTCAGATGGATTACCCCAGACCAATCCCTTCCCCAGACCAATGACATCAGAACCTCCAGTTGTGGGACCCAGACATCAACTAATTTTTCAAAATGCTGAGGTGATTCCAGTTTTAGCCATGACTGAGCCACTGGTTTAAATAGCAAAGCACCCTATTTAATAAAAGAGAAACATGCAAACTGACCATACCTCTGCTATGCCCACAAGCCACGCCCACCAGTCAATTAGGATTGAGTATGCAAATTAACCCACCCAAGATGGCGGTTAATTTGCATTTCTAAGCACAGAGCGAAGACTGAAGACAGCATAGAAGGAAGCCAAGTGCTGCAGAAGGGAGCAAAGCTGCAGAGAAGCAAGAGAGGAGGCAGTGAAGGGAGGAAAGCAGGCAGGGCAGGAAGCAGTTGGGGTGGGAAGCAGGTGGGGCAGCAGAGAAAGCCACAAGAAGCCCTATTCTTGCAGGAATCTTCCTGCAATGGCCCTCTAGTCTATATACATATATATATATGCCTAAGTAACAGTCTGATCATTCAACCATTCCACTGTTCAAATGGTAGCTGTGGCTGGAACCAGTGTGGCTCAGTGAATAGAGCATTGGCCTCTGGACTGAAAGGTCCCAGGTTCGATTCTGGTCAAGGGCATGTACATTGGTTGTGGGCACATCCCCGGTCCGGGGTGTGCAGGAGGCAGATGATTGATGTTTCTAACTCTTTATCCCTCCCCCTTCCTCTCTGTAAACAATCAATCAATATATATATATATATATATATATATATATATATATATATATAGTAGCTACGATGTATACTGACCACCAGGGGGCAGATGTTCAACACACAGGCATGGAAACATGAAACAGACTGATGAATATCAGAGGAAAGGTGGGAGGGTGGGAAGAGATTAACCAAAGGCCTTATATGCATACTAGAGGTCTAGTGCACATATTCGTGCACCAGTGGGGTCCCTTGGCCAGACCTGCGGGGATTGGGCTGAAATCGCTCTCCAACATCTCCTGAGGGGTCCCATATTGCGAGAGGGTGCAGGCCAGGCTGAGGGACCACACCAGCACATGTGTGCACCAGGCCTCTAGTATAAGAATAATACAATCCCCACAAATTGAGCACTGGACTAAATGGCACATGTGTGTCAGACAATTTCTCTTAAAGTAGTACCATTAAGGTGTCACATGTAAGTGATGACAATATGTGGAGATGTCATAAGAGCTATACAAACAAAAATTATTGAGATAAGGAAGAGGTCACTTCTAACTAAGAGCTCATGGAATGCTTCAGGGAGGAAGTAGCGTTGAAGCTGGGTTTACAAGCATGGTAGAATTTCAAGAACTAGAAATTGATGATAATAAAGAATGGTAGGTTAAGGCAGAAGAAATGGCATAATTCAAAAGCTAAAGTATATGCCAGACATTGTTCTCAGTGCCTGATATGTGCCACTTAATTCTCATTTATAAACTCAATCCTTACAATAGGTCATTTCAAAAAATCTTTATTATTTAAAATATTATATATGTCCCTTTCCCCCACTATTGCCCTCTCCCACATCCTTCCACCCAAGCCTTCACCACCCAATTGTCTGTGTATATGGATTATGCATATACACATATGAATTAACTAGGAGCTCAGTGCGTGATTCAAAATTGTGTGGCACTGCCCACCTTCGAATCACCAATTCAGCCCTGCCTCACTCCCTGGGTCCCACAGCAGTCACAGCCACTGCTGGTCCAACCCTGCATCCCTCTCCAGCCATTGAAGCAGCTGCAGCTGCTGATGATCAGTCCCACCCCCAGCCCAGGCACAGAGAGGCCCCAGCTGCCCTGCCCCTGATGTTGCACACATACCCTCTTTCTCTCTGGTCAACCCGTTATGTATGGTTTCCTGGTTAATTATCATATTTCTCTAATATATATATTGATCTCTCCCACTCTCTCCCCTGCCTTCCTTAAGGTTTGACAGTCTCTAAGCCAATTTTTGTTCATCAGTTTATGTTGTTCATTAGATTCCACATATGAGCTAGGTAATGTGATACTTATTCTCTGACTGGTTTATTTAACTTAGCATAATTCTCTCTAGCTCTAGCCATGCTGTTGCAAAAGGTAAGCATTCTTGATTTTTTACCGCTGGGTAGTATTCCATTACACAGATATACCAAAGTTTTTTAATTTATTCATATTCTGATGGGCACTTAGGCTGTTTCCAAATCTTATCTATTGTAAATTGCATTGCTATGAACATAGGGGTGCATATATTCTTTCTGATGGGTGTTTCTCAATTATTGGTATATATTCATAGAAGTGTAATCACTGGGTCAAGTGGTAATTCTATTTTTAACTTTTTGAGGGACCTGTAAACTGTTTTCCACAGAGGATACTAGGTTATTAATGCTGATTTGTAATCAAAGAAAACATGATAATTTCAAGAGAAACATCAAAGGTGCTTTATTCAAAGTAATGTGCATCACTAGCTACACATTTCCCCCATCTTTCAGATAATTTTCAGATACTGTCCCAGTAGAACTATTATTGTTTCGAGGCAAACCATTTAGAGAACCAATTTTCCACTTCATATGTTTTTAAGTGCTGCTCAGAAAACGCATGTGCCATCGATTGGAACAAGTTATAATCTGAAGGAGCAAGGTCTGGTGAATATGGCAGATGTGTTAATACTTCCCAGGCAAGATCTTTTAATGTATCTTTAACTAGTTTTGAAGGGTGTGATGGTGTATTATCATGAAACAAAATTACTTTACCATGTTTTCTGGCCCATTCTGGTTGTTTCACAATCAAAGTGTGGTTCAAATGGATTATTTTTTTGTCCGTAGTGATCAGTATTAACCATTTCATCTGGTTTAGAAACTTATAATACACCACAGTTTCATGATGCCATCAAACACAGAGCATTGTCTTCTTTCTGGAGTGATTTGGCCTTGCAGTTGATGTTGATGGTTGACCTGGATAAATCCATGATTTTGTATATTTGGAATTCTCAAAAAAAAAATCCACTTTTCATTGCCAATCACAATTTGATGCAAAAAATACTTTTTTTCGTGCTGTTGAAGCAACATTTTACTGATATTTACTTGGTTTTCCATTTGATTTTTGTTCAGGTGATGTGGCACGCATTTTCCTTTAAAATCCCCATTGCTTGTGAATGATCAGAAATTGTTTATTGAGTAACGTTTAGTCTTTCTGCAAGTTGTTTTACAGTTTGACAATCATTTTCAACCAATTATGCTTGTAATTGTTGTTCTTCAAACATTTTTGGTTGACCTGGATGTTCTTTGTTTTTCACATAGAAATCATCACTTTTAAAGCATTTAAACCAGCACTCACTTGTATCTTGAGATGGAATATGTTCACCATAACCTTCCCAAGTATACCATAACATTCAGTAGCACTTTTCTTCAAAATCATGAATTAAAACTTCCCACAAATGCTCTTTTTTTACACGAAAATTGACATTTTTTATTAAATTTTTTATACATATTTCCCCATTTCCCCCACTCCCTCCCAGGCATAACCCAACAGCCCAGTGTCTATGTTCATTGGTTATGATTATATGCATAAATACAAGTCCTTTGATTGATCTCTTATCTACCTCACCTAACTTTAATCTTCCTGCTAAAATTTCACAGTCTGTATGAAGCTTTACTGCCTCTGTATCTATCCTTTTGTTCATCGGTTTATAATGTTCTTTATTATCCACCAATGAGTGAGATCATGTGATGCTTCTCCTTCATTGACTGGCTTATTTCACTAAGCATAAGGCTCTCCAGTTCCAACCAGATTGCTGCAAATGGTAAAGATTCCTTCTTTTTAATAGCAGCCTAGAATTCCATTGTGTAGATGTACCACAGTTTTCTGACCCACTCATCTGCTGATGGGCACCTAGGCTGTTTCCAAATTGTAGCTATTGTAAATTGTGCTGCTATTAACATAGGGGTGCATAAATCCTTTCTGATTGGTGTTTGTGATTTCTGAGGATGAATTCCTAAGAGAGGGATTACAGGGTCAAATGGGAGATCCATTTTTAGTTTTTTTAGGAAACTCCATAGTGTTCTCCACAGTGGCTGCACCAGTCTGCATTTCCACGAAAAGTGCACAAGGGTTCCTTTTTCTCCGCATCCTGGCCAAGACTTGTCATTTGTTGATTTGTTGATTATTGTGATTCTGACCTGTGTAAGATGGTATTGCATTGACCTTTTGACTTGCATCTCTCAGATGATTAGTGACTTTGAACATGTTTTCATGTGTGTCTTGGCATTCCCTCTGTCATCTTTCGAAAAGGTTCTTTTTAAGTCTGTTGCCCATTTTTGTATTGGATCATTTATCTTCCTTTTATTAAGTTGTATAAGTTGGCTGTAGATGTTGGAGATTAAACCTTTATCAGTGAAAACATTTGCAAATATGTTGTCCCATAAAGTGGTCTTTCTTGTTGTTTTGTTGATGGTTTCTTTTGCTGTGCAATAGCTTTTTATTTCGATGTAGTTCCATTTGTTTATTTTTTCTTTAGCTTCAATTGCCTTTGGAGCAGTATCAGTGAAGAAGTTCTTTCGGCATATATTGGAGACTCTGATGCCTGCGGATTCCTCCAGTATCTTTAGGGTTACCCTTCTGATGTTTAAGTCTGTATCCATTTTGAGTTTATTTTTGTATTTGGTGTAAGTTGGTGGTCCAGTTTCATTTTTTTGGGATGTATCTGTCCAATTTTCCCAACACCATTTATTGAAGAGGCTATCTTGGCTCCAATGAATGTTCATACCTCCTTTGTCAAATATTAGTTGAGCATAGTGGTTTGGGTGGATATCTGGGTTCTCTATTCTATTCCATTGGTCTATATGTCTGTTCTTGTGCCAGTACCAAGCTGTTTGGAGAACAGTTGCTTTGTAGTATAGCTTGAAATCTGGTATTGAGATCCAAACTACTTTATTCTTCTTTCTCAGAATTGCTGTAGCTATTTGTGGTCTTTTTTTGTTCCAGATGAATCTATGAAGAATTTTTTCTAGGTCTGTGAAATATGTCGTTGGTATTTTAATGGGTAGTGCATTGAATCTATAGATTGCTTTGGGTAGTATGCACATTTTAATGATGTTGATTCTCCCAATCCATGAGCATGGTATGCTCTTCCATCTGTTAACATCTTCCTCTATCTCTTTTTTCAGTGTCCTGTAGTTTTCTACATATAGGTTTTTTACCTCTTTAGTTAGGTTTATTCCTAGGTATCTTAATTTTTTTGGTGCGATGGTAAATGGGATTGCTTTTTTTGTCTCTCTGTAATTTCACTATTAGTGTATAGAAATGCCACAGACTTCTTAGCATTAATTTTGTATCCTGCTACATTGTCAAATTCATTAATTAAGTCAATTAGTTTTGGAATGGAGTCCTTTGGGTTTTTTATGTACAATATCATGTCATCTACAAATAAGGACTGCTTTACTACTTCTTTTCCAATTTGGATGCTTTTTATTTCTTCTTCTTGTGTAATTGCAATGGCTAATACTTCCAGTACTATGTCAAATAGGAGAGGTGAGAGTGGGAATCCCTGTCTTGTTCCTATTCTTAGGGGAAATAGTTTTAGTTTTTGCCCATTGAGTATGATGTTAGTTGTGGGTTTATCATATATGGCTTTTATGATGTTGAGGTATGCTCCTTCTATTCCCACCTTGCTGAGATTTTTTGTCATAAAAGAGTGTTGGATTTTGTCAAATGCTTTTTCTGCATCAATTGATATAACTATGTGAATTTTATCTCTCAATTTGTTTATGTGATGTATCATGTTTACTGATTTGTGGATATTGTACCATCCCTGCATTCCTGGGATGAATCCTAATTGGTCATGGTGTATGATCTTTCTGATGTACTGCTGGATCCGATTTGCTAGAATTTTGTTGAGGATTTTGACATCTATGTTCATGAGAGATATTGGCCTATAATTCTCTTTCATTGTGTTGTCTTTATCTGGTTATGTTATTAGGGTGATGCTGGCTTCATAGAAGGTGTTTGGAAGTGTTCCTTCTTCTTGCATGTTTTTGAATAATCTGAGGAGGATAGGTTTTAATTCTTCTTGAATGTTTGCTCTAACGTTCCTGTGTAGCCATCTGGCCCCGGACTTTTATTTGCTGGAAGCTTTTTGATGACTGCTTCAATTTCTCCCATAGTTATTGGACTATTGAGATGTTTAGATTCCTCCTCATTTATTTTTGGAAGGTTATATTTTTCTAGGAAAATGTCCATTTTTCTAGGTTGTCCAATTTGTTGGAATAGAGTTGTTCACAGTATTTTTAAACAATCCTTTGTATTTACAAAGGGTCTATTGTTATTTCTCCTCTTTCATTTCTGATTTTGTTTATTTGGGTCTTCTCTCTTTGCCTCTTGGTGAGCCTGGCTAGAGATCCATCAATCGTGTTTATCCTTTCAAAGAAGGAGCTCTTGGTTTTGTTGATCTTTTGAATTGTTTCTTTGGTCTCCAAGTTGTTTATCTCCGCTCTGATCTTCACTATTTCTTTCCTTCTGAGTACACTGGGATTTTCTTGTTGCTCTCATTCTAGCTCTTTGAGTTGTAGGGGTAGGTAATTTATTACCATTGTTTCCTGTTTTTCGCAGTAGGCTTGTAGGGCTATGAACTTCCCTCTCAAGACTGCTTTCACTGTGTCCCATGCATTTTGTATTGTTGTGTTGTCATTGTCATTTGTTGCCATGATGGTTTTTATTTCTTCCTTGATCCCTCTGGTTACCCTGTCATTGTTTAATAGCATATTGTTTAGTCTCCATATTTTTTATTTCTTTCTATTGTTTTTATTATAGTTGATTTCCAGTTTTATGCCACTGTGATCTGAGAAAATGCTTGATATGATTTTTATCTTCTTAAATTTGAAGAGACTTTTCTTATGACCCAACATATGATCTATGTTTGAAAATGACCCATGTGCACTGGAGAAGAATGTATATTCTTTGGCTTTGGGGTGAAATATTCTGAAGATGTCAATTAATTCCATCTGGTCTAGTGTGTAATTTAGGATTGATGGTTCTTTGCTGATTTTTTTTTTTTTAGAGGATTTGTCCAATGGTGACAGTGAGGTATTAAAGTTTCCTACTATGATTGTATTGCTGTCAATCTCTCCCTTAATATCTTCCAGGAGTTTTTTTTATTTATTTAGGTGCTCCTATATTGGGTGCATATATGTTTACCAGAGTTATTTCTTCTTGTTGGATTGTTCTCTTTAGTATTATGAAGTGGCCTTCTTTATCTCTTGTTATGTCCTTCACTTTGAGATCTAATTTGTCAGATATATGTATTGCAACCCTAGCTTTTTTTCATTTCCATTTGCCTGAAATACCATCTTCCATCCCTTGACCCTCAATCTGTGTGCATCTCTTTTCCTGAGGTGGGTTTCTTGCAGACAGCAGATATATGGATCATGTTTTCTTATCCAATCGGTTACCCTATGTCTTTCGATTGAAGCATTTATTCCCTTTACATTTAATGTTATTATTGATAAGTACTTATCTGTTGCCATTTTTAGTCCTTACCCCTGAGTTCCTTCTTCGCTTCTACTTTCTTTTTATTACAGCAGACCCTTTAACATTGCTTGCATTGCTGGTTTGGTGGTAATATATACCCTTAGTCCTTTTTGTCTGTGAAGCTTCTGATTTCACCTTCAATTTTGATTGAGGGTCTTACAGGGTACAGTATTTTTGGATTCAGACCCTGCCTTTGCATGACTTTGTATATTTCATTCAATTCCCTTCTGGCCTGATGAGTTTCTGTTGAGAAATCAGTAGCTAGTCTTATGGGGATTTCTTTGTAGGTAACTTTGTTTCTCTCTGGCTGCTTTTAAGATTCTTACTTTGTTGTCAGAGTTTGCCAATTTAATTATAATGTGCCTTGGTGTCAGTTTGTTGGGGTTAATTTTGCTTGCGACTCTGTGAGCTTCTTGGATTTGTGGGGGTTTTTTCTTTCCTATATTGGGGAAATTTTCTGTCATTATTTCTTCAAACAGGTTCTCTAATCCTTGTTCAGTTTCCCCTCTTTCTGGAACCCCAATTATGCAGATGTTCTTTTGTTTCATGTTATCCCAAAGTTCCCTTAGGCTCTCCTCTTGCTTTTTAAGTGTTTTTTTTTTTTCTAGAAGCTGCTGTACTTGGGTATTTTTTCCTACCATGTCTTCTAGCTCACTGATGTGGTCCTCTGCTTCTTCTAGTCTACTTTTGATGCTTTCTATTGAGTTCCTTATAGCAGTGATGTCATTTTTCATTTCTTCTTGATTATTCTGCATATCTTTTAGGTTCTTCCGCATTTCTTCCTGCTTCTTTTGCATTTCTTCTTGCTGCTTCTGCATTTCCTCTTGGATCTTCTTCATTTCCTCCTGGCTCTTACTCACAATGTCGAATTTGTCTTCAATTTTTTTCATCCACCTTATGATCATTTCTCTGAACTCTTTCTCTGGCAGGCTTATTTCTACTTCTATTTCGTTTACTTCCTTTTCTTGTGAGACCTGCCTATCTGTCGTATGTGGGCTGTTTCTTCTTCTGCCCATGGTTTTTCTTCTCCAGGTGTCTTATTATGTAGTTCTCTCTCCTACGTTGATTCAAAGGCACAAACTATGACAGGACCCGGTACAGCACACAAGGCATTTATCCCAGGAGAAATCTGACCTTTCCATGTGCCGTGTGGATCTCTAAATCCGCCGCGTGTCTGTGTCGATTGGAGATCAGTGTTCTGGGTCTCAGGCTGTTCGTTGGGTGTTTCAGCCAGCCGCAGCTTTCAGACCACCGCAGACATCCACCTCACTCTGCAAGATGGAGCGGTCTCTGTGTTTGCACTGGTGGCTCCGGCCAACAAAAACCCTATGGCAGTGGGGCTGCCTGGCCAGGAGAGCCCCGTCCAGCAGTTCACCACCTTCTCCTGGAGGATAACTGACTCTTAACTTGCCAACAAATACTCCCTGTGCGACTCTCCGCTGCTCTCTGTCCCTCTGCCCAGCAACAAAGCTCCAGATGCGTCCGTCTATTCCCTCGCCATTTTTTTGAAATTTGACATTTTTAAGCATAAAAATAACTATGATGTTAACAACTTAAGAAAATTTAACAAATGAAATTATAAAGCTTGCTGTCAATACAACAAAATAGCATGCATATCAAATCGCATATATATCAACATATGTGTAACTTCATCTATTGAAAAAAATCCACATTATTAACCAGTACACCTGCTACACCAGTTTGAATTCACACCAGTAATGTATGAGGGCTCCCTTTTCCCCACATCATCACCAATGCTTGTCATTTGTTGATATTTTGATGATACCATTCTAACAGGTGTCATTTTGATTTGCATTTCTCAGATGATTAGTGACTTTGGGCATTTTTTCATATGCCTTTTGGATTTCTGTATGTTCACTTTGGAGAAGTGTCTAGGTCCTTTTCCCATTTTTTAAATTGGATTGTTTATCTTTCTTTTGTTAAGTTCTGTAAGTATCCTATATATTTTGGAGGTTAGCCCCTTATTGTATGTATCTTTGGCAAATATGTTCTTCATTGTAGTCTGTTCACTTGTTATTTTGTTGATAGTTTCTTTTGCGATGCAGAAGCTTTTTATTTAGTCCAATTTGTTTATTTTATCCTTAATTTCAATTGTCCAAGGATATGTATCTGTGAACATATTGCTATGAGAGGTGTCTGAGATTTTCCTGCCAATGGTTTCTACTAGGATTTTTATGGATTCACATCTTAAACTTAAGTGTTTTATCCATTATTAGTTTATTTTTGTGTATGGTATAAGTTTGTGGTCTAATTTCATTTTTTTCATCTATCTATCCAGGTTTCTCAATACCACTTATTGAAGAAACTGTCTTGACTCCATTGTATGCTTTTGCATCCTTTGTCAAATATAAATTGAGCATAGTGGTTTAGGTCAATTTATGGGTTCTCTATTCTATTCCATTGGTCTATATGCCTGTTCTTGTACTAGTAGCAGGCTGCTTTGAGTACAGTGGCTTTGTAATATAGTTTGATATCTGGTATTGTGATCCCTCCAACTTTGTTCTTCTTTCTCAGGATTGCTGAAGTTATGCAGGATCTTTTTTGATTCATATAAAATTTTGGACTATTTGTTCTAAGTCAGTGAAATAAGCCATTGGAATTTTGATTGGGACTGCATTGCATCTATAGATTGCTTTGGGTTGTATGGACGGACATTTTGATGATGTTAATTTTACCAATCCATGAACACTGTACATTGTTCCCCTTGCATATATATTCCTCTCTTTTTTCAATATCCTGTACTTTTCAGAATAAAGGTCTTTTACCACCTTGGTTAAGTTTATTCTTAAGTGTTTTTTTTTTTTTTGTTGTAATGCTAAATGGGGTTGTTTGTTTAATTTCCCTTTCTGATAGTTCATTATTGGTGTATAAAAATGCTATCAATTTATGGGGCTTAATTTTGTATCCTGCTACAGTGCTAAATTCATTTATTAAATATAGTAGTTTTTTTGGTGGAGTCTTTAGAGTTTTCTATGTACAATAGCATGTCATCTTCCAATAGTGATAGTTTTACTTTGTCTTTCCCAATTTGGATGCCTTTTATTTCTTCTTCTTCTCTGATTACTATGGCTAACACTTCTAATACTGTGTCAAATAGGAGTGGTGAAAGTGGGCATCCCTGTCTTGTTCCTGTTCATAGGGAAAATGGTGTTAGTTTTTGCCCTTTGAGTATGAAGTTGGCTGTAGGTTTGTCATGTAAGGCTTTTCTTATATTAAGGTGTGGTCCTTTTGTTCCAACTTTGTTAAAAGAGTTCTTATAAAAAATGGTTTTGTATTTGTCTAATGCTTTTTCTGCATCTATGGATATGATCATGTGCTTTTTATCTTTCAGTTTGTGTGATATATCAAATTTATTGATTTGTGGATATTATACTGGCTTTGCATTCCTGTAATAAATGCAACTTGGTCATGGTGTATGATCTTTCTAATATACTGCTGGATCCGATTTACTAGAATTTTGTTGAGGATTTTAGTATCTATGTTCATCATGGATATTGGCCTGTAATTCTCTATCTTTGTAGTGACTTTATCTGGTTTCGGGATTAGGGTAATGTTGGCATCATAAAAAGAACCTGGAAGTGTTCCTTCTTGGTGAATTTTTAGGAATAGTTTGAGGAGTATAGATATTAGTTCATGTTTGAATGCTTGGTAAAACTCCCCTATAATGCCATCTGGACTAGGGCTTTTGTTTGCTGGAAATGTTTATTTTTATTGCTGCTTTGATTTAATCAGTAATTATCAGTTTATTCAGGTTTTTGGATTCTTCCTGATTGTTTTTTGGAAGATTGTATTTTTCTAGGACTGTATCCATTTGGTCAAGGTTATCCAGTTCATTGGAATAGAATTATTCATAATAGATACATATATATATATATATATATATATATATATATATGCACAATTTTTTATAACTCTGTTATTTTGTTTCTGATTTTGTTTATTTGTGTCGTTGGGTCATCTATCTTTGTTTCTAGGTGTATGTGGCAAGAGGTTTATCAATCTTGTTTATCCTTCCAAAGAACCAGCTCTTGGTTTTACTAGTATTGATCTTTTGTATTTTTTGAACATATTTTATTGATTTTTTACAGAAAGGATGGGAGAGAGATAGAGAGTTAGAAACATCAATGAGAGAGACATCAATCAGCCACCTCCTGCACGCCCAAGGTACATGCCCTTGACTGGATTCGAACCTGGGACCTTTCAGTCCGCAGGCTGACGCTCTATCCACTGAGCCAAACTGGTTTCAGCTGAGTTTTTTTGTTTGTTTGTTTTTGTTTTGTTTGTGCTCTAAGCTTTATTTTCTTCCTTCAACTTATTCTGGGCTTTTCTTGTTGCTTTCTTTCTAATTCTTTAAGTTGTAGGGTTAAATAAATCATTAGAAGCTTTCCTTTTGTTTGTTTTTTTTTGTGTGTGTGTGTTTTTTTGTAAGCCTATCATGCTATGAACTTCACTCTCAGGACTGCTTTCGTTGTTTCCTATAGATTTGGGATTGTTGTCTTCACATGTTTCCAGAATGCTTTTTATTTCTATTTTGATCTCTTTGGTAACTCATTCATTGTTTAATAAGACACTATTTAGCCTTCATATTTTTTATCATTTATGATTGTTTTTATTGTGGTTGATTTCTAATTTCATGCCATTGTGATCTGAGAAGATGCTGGATATGATTTCAATCTTTTTGAATTTTTAGGGACATAGCTTATGTACTAAAATGTGGTTTATTTTTGAAAATGACCCACGTGCACTTGAGAAAAATGTATATTCTGTAACTTTGGAGTAAATTGTTCTGAATATGTTCTCCATGATCCATTGAGTCATTTAGGTTGCTGTTTATTTATTCATTTTTTTTGTCTAGATGAATTATCCAATTATGTCAATGGAGTATTAAAATCTCCTACTATGCTGCTAATCTCTCCTTTTATAATTTACAGGTTTTTATGTATTTAGATGCTCCTGTATTGGGTCCATATAAGTTTACTAGAGTTAAATCCTCTTGTTGTACTGATCCCTTTAGTATTATGAAGTGTCCTTCCTTCTCTATTTTTATGGCTTTCAGTTTGAGGTCTATTTTGTCAGCTATAAGTCTTGCTACCCCAGCTTTTTTTTTTCATTCCCATTTGCCTGAAGAATTTTTTTCCATTCCTTCACTTTCAGTTTGTGTGTGTCCTTTGTTCTGAGGTGGGTGTCTTATAGACAGTACATTTATAGTTCATGTTTTCTTTTCCATTTAACTAGCCTATGTTTTTTGATTGAAACATTTAAGGTTATTATTGATAGGTACTTGTTAGTTACTACTTTTATTTTTTATGCCTGTTTTTTTCCTCCCTTTCTATTTCTTCTTTTTACAATAATGCATTTCTTGCATTCCTGGCATGGTGGTAATAAAATCTTCTAGCTTTTTTGTTTGTTTGTTTGTTTGTGAAGTTTCTGATTTCAAATTCAATTTTTAATGTTAGCCTTGCTGGATAGAATATTTTTTAATTCAGTTTCTAGCTCTTCATCACTTTGTATACTTCATTACATTCCCCTCTGGCCTGATGTGTTTCTGTTGAGAAATCAGTTAATAGTTTAATAAGAAACCCTTCTTAGGTAACTTTCTGTCTCTCTCTTGCAACCTTTAAGATTCTTTGTTAGTCTTTTATGTTTGCCAATTTAATATGATGTATCTTGGTGTGGGTCTTTTTGGGTTCATCTCGCTTTGAACTCTCTGTGTTTCTTAAATTTGTGTGACCATTTTCTTCCCCAAGTCTGGGACATTTTCTGTCATTATTCCTTTAAATGTTTTTTTCTATTCCTTGCTCAGCTTCCTCTCTTACTATGCAGATATCATTTTGTTTCAAGTTGTCCCAAAACTCCCTTAGATTCACCTGTTATTTTTTAATGTGTTATTTCCCCAGTTGCTGCTCTGCTTGGGTGTTTTTCCACTCTGTCTTCTAACTTGTTGATTTGGTCTTCAACTTCTAGTCTACTATTGAAAGCCTCCATTGTGTTCTTTATTGAAGCTATATCATTCCCTTTTCCTCTCAATTCTTAGTCAGAATGTTAAATTTCTCATCCAGCTCCTTATAATTCTCATTGAGTTGTGTGTATTTGTCATCCAGATATTTGAGCATCCTTTTTACTATTACTCTGAATTCTTTCTCTGACACATTACTTACCTCTATTTAATTTAGGTCTTTTTCTGGCGGTTCTCCTTTTCTTTACTTTGGGTATTATTTGCCTCCCCATGTTTCTTCCATTTGTAGTTTTTTCTATGTCTTAGATATAACTTCTTTGCCACCCCATTTTTTTTGGGGTGCCCTATGTAATAGGTGATCTTTGGGCCCTACTGATGTCATCTCTAAGATCTCTTGAGCTGGATGTTCTAGGAGAGCCCCTTACTTGGGTTATTTGGATTCTCCTGATATAATTGGGTCTTGAATGTTATTTTCATCTTCATGGATGGAGTCTCCTCACAAGTTGTCTGAAAATATAACTCATCCATGACATTGTTGTGCAAGCTGTTGTATATATTCTCATGGCCCTAGCTCTTGTTGCAAGGTTCACCTGTGGTCCTACTGGCTTGCAAGTAACTATGGCCTCCTGGAGCCCAGGGCAGGGTGGACTGAATGCTGCTGCTCTCTCTGGTGGTTCTTGAATCCACTGCCTGTGTAGAAAAGGTCCTTGAGCCCACAGCTGGAGTCTTATGACACTGGCTGGTGTGACATATATCTGGACAGGGTGACCTCACTCTGAAATCATTGCAGGGATCCAGGAACCTGTGGCTAGAGAAACTGGAATCCCAAGGTCTGCAGGTGAAGCGACCTTGGCCAGAGAGGTACATACTCAGTAACTCACTGAGGGCATCCAGGAGCTGTTAAACTGGGGGAAGGGGGAGGAATCTGGGGTCTGTGGGTAAGGTAGCACAACTTTGACCAGAGTGATGTGCACTTGGCAACTCACTGCAGGAGTCCAAGAGTCAGCAGCTTAGAAGGTGGGAGTCCTGAGTCTGTGTCTGAAGCTGTGCTCTCTTGGCCAGAGAGGCGCACACTCAGTAACTCACTGAGAGGATCTAGGAGCCATTAGATGTGGAGGCAGGAGTCCTGACGTCTGTGGGTGAGGAAGTGCAACTGTGGCCAGGGTGGCTCTGTGGTCTGGGGTAGTGTCCAAGGCCAGTCTGGGTGATGGTGAGGCTGGACTCCTAATTGCAGCCAGTTTCCCTTTCAAAATGGTGGGGTTTTTTTTTCTGTCAGAGTCTCATCACCCAGAGAGTGCCTGCACCAAAAGCATGGGTTTCCAGTCTAGAAGAGCCTTATCTGTCTTCCCCTGAGACTTCTGCCAGATATGTAGATGTGTTTCTCTCTCTCTCTCTCTCTCTCTCTCTCTCTCTCTCTCTCTCTCTCTCTCTCTTTCCTCTCTCTCTTCTCTCCCTCTTTCACACACACACACACACACACACACACACACACACACACACACCATGAATATCTATGAACTGCTCTCACTTACTCACTCACACTCTATTCTGACCACCTTCTTATGAATCCAATAGTTCATTTTTATAGGTAAAGAAATTGAGGCCCATATAAGTTAAGGTTACACAGCTAGAAAGTAGCAAACCCAGGATAGTTGCTCAAGTAGGAAGTCTGGCTTTTAAAGTCCACACTCTGACCACAGTGTTCTATAGTTTCTCTAAGAAGAATAGTGCTATTCCCTGTGAAGATTAATGTGGCCAATGACAGGATGATGATGATAGGAGGGGTAAGAAATGAAACAGAGAGATAAGTTGGTAAAACCATCAGCCTGGGACATAATGGAGGTGTAAACTAGACTATTAAGTCCTTGAGTTATTTATTACTATAGGTCCAGTGAATGAAATTCATGCATTTAGGGGCAGTCCTTCCAGCCAAGCCTGTACCCTCTTGCAATCTGGGACCCCATGGGGATGTACGACTTCTGATTTAGACCCCCCTGATTGGCAATTGGACATTCCTCTCACAATCTGGGACCCCTAGAATTTAACTCTCTGCCTGTTCACTAGTAACCGCCCACCTGCTCACTCCTTACCACTTTTCTGATTGCTTCTAACTGCCTGCCTGCCCACTCCTTACCACTTGGTTTGCTGTTCCTTATTGCCCACTTGCTCACTCCTTACCACTTGGCTCACCACTCCTTAGTGCTGCCGCAGAGGTGGGAGAGGCTCTTGCCACCATTGCTATGCTCACCATGTATGAACTCAGCTTCTGGCTGAGTGGCACTCCCACCAGGGGGCAGCTCCTGCATTGAGCGTCTGGCCCCTGGTGGTCAGTACACACCATAACACCCGATCATTCTGATTGTTCTGCCATAAGTGTCGCTGGGCTTTTATAGATATAGATTGCCAGTGCATGTCATATGTACTGACCAGTTGGTCAATTAGCCTTTTATATATATATTGATAGTTAGGAGCTAGTCTTCCACTTCAGAAAGGAAAGCAAAAGAGGAAATGTGTTTATACTTCATCAGGGAGGATTTGTATTAACTCTGAGAAAAGACTACCTAGTGGTAAAAGTTTGTAAAAATGGAAACAGAACTGTAGGGGACAGAAGTTGGGGGATCTTTTAAGAAATCTAGGGGACAGAGGTGACCTCCTAGTGTCTGTCCAAAACTTAAAACTTTTCAGATGGCCTATGCTCAATTTGTAGCCCACTGATCATTGAAACATGGTGGGGATCTAAAATGGACAAAAATAAGCAGACCCTAAGACCTCCATCTCCAAAGTGCACCACTCCTGCAGCAGTGTGACCCTCCCCCTCCCCAGAGGCAGAGCTCTGTTCTCCACATTCTTGGGTATCCAGCCGCACAGGCATATAGAGCACCCAACTCCGTCGGTAGTGCCGGGGAGCCACTGGGAGCTCCCATGGGTGTGATTTTGTACAGAGAAGGGTATGCAGCCTGCAGTAGAAATTCTGAATCCCCTCTTACTGAATAACTGCTAACAGACACCCCATCTGTACAACTTCAATGCCAGGGCCCCTCAGAGTGCATCAGAGCTATGTGCAGGCAAATGCACCTCCACTCTCATGCATTTCCAATGAGCAGGCCCCTGAGACATCTATCCACATCATGCTCTGGATAACAGCTGTGAAACTCTGCTGGGTGTGATTCTGCATAGAGAAGGGCACGCTGCCCTGCAGTAGAAATTCTGAATTTCCTCTTCCTGAGTAACTGCCAACAGCCACCCCAGGTGCTCAACCTCAGTGCCAGGGCCTCTGAGATTGTGTCAGAGCTCTGTGTCAGCAAACGCACATACACAGATGGGCATTTCCAAAAGGCAGGCAACCTGAGCCTATCTATCTACAGGGTGTTTCTGAGGCCACTGTGACATTGGAGAAACAGGGGAACACTCTCCCCCAAAAGTAGAAATTCTGAACTCACTCATCCTGGATACCTTCCCAAAGATGCCTCAATTGCCTCAATTGCCTGGCTACACTGCCAGGGCCCTTTATAGTGCTTCAGTGTGCCATGCTGGCAAACGTACTGTAAGTGCCTCTGTGAGCAGTTGCTGGAAACAAGCACCTAGCCACCACAGGTGCAGCAGAAAAAGCTGAGTCTGCCCACCTACAGAACTCTGGACATCACAGTCATGCCTTTCCAGAGTGCAGGTCCCTTGAGCCAAATTACCCCAAAAGACAGTTCCTAGGTGCCACTGTGAGTTCCTGTTGGGCATGTGTGATTTCAATCAAGGGTGCAACACAGCAAAAATTGGGGCACCCCCTCCCACGGCTGTTGACTTCTACACACCACAGTTGTGCCTCTCCAGCTTGCAGGCCTACATCAAGAGAACCCAAATAGCTCAAGTAGGGAGCTACACTAGATTACCAAGCCCAGGAGACCTGAGAGATTAAAACAGTAGCACCATCCCTAAAAGAACCTGGGTAACAAAGAAATTGGATCTATAATTAAAACATTACAGGAAAACATAAGAAGACAAAAAAAAAAAAAAAAAAAAAAAAAAAAAAAAAAAAAAAAAAAAAAAAAAAAAAAAAAAAAAAAAAAAAAAAAGCAATCCCCCCCCCAAAAAAAGAAAAAGAGGAATCACCAGAAAGGGAGTTAAATAAAATTGAGGCTAGCAACATTACTGAGAAAGAATTCAGAGTAATGGTTATAAGGATGGTCAAACAACTGGATGACAAATACACACAACTCAATGAGAATTATAAGGAGCTGCATGAGAATGTCACCAACATAAAAGAAACCAAGAGGAGAAGAAGAACAACACAGGTGCAATAAAGAACATGATGGAAGGCTTTAAACAACAGACTAGAAGAGAATTAGGACCACATCAGTGAATTAGAAGACAAGGTAGGAAAAAACACAAACAGAGCAGGAACTGGAAAGAAAATTTAAAAAGCAATAGGAGGAGAGGAGTTGCAGATGATGGTGGCTGGCAGGACGGAGGTGAGGGAGAGGAAGTGAGTGTGAGTGAGGGGACAAAAGGAGAGTGCAAACAAAAGCCCAGGGCCAGATGGCTTCACAGGGGAATTTTATCAAACATTCATTGAAGAACTAAAACCCATTCTTCTCAGACTATTCCAGAAAGTTCAAGAGGAAAGAACTTCCAAACTCCTTCTATGAAACCAGAATCACCCTAATACCAAAACGTGATAAAGATAACACAATAAAAGAGAATTATAGACCAATATCCCTCATGAACATAGATGCCAAATCCGCAACAAAATTCTAGCAAATCAAAGCCAGCAGTACGTGAGAAAGATCATACACCATGACCAAGTAGGATTTATCCCAGGGATGCAAGGATGGTACAATATCCGCAAATCAAAAAATGTGATACATCACATAAACAAATTGAGAGATAAAAATCACATAGTCATATAACTTGATGCAGAAAAAGCATTTGACAAAATCCAACACCCTTTCTTAACAAAAACTCTCAGCAAGGTGGGAATAGAAGGATCATACCTCAACATAATAAAAGCAATATATGATAAACCCACAGCCAACATCATACTCAATGGGCAAGAAAAAGACATGGATGCCCACTTTCACCACTCCTATTTAACATAGTGCTGGAAGTATTAGTCATTGCTATCAGACAAGAAAAAGAAATAAAAGGCATCCAAATAGGAAAAGAAGAAGTAAAACTGTTCTTATTTGCAGATGACATGATACTGTACATAGAAAACCCTAAAGACTCCATCAAAAAATTATTAGACTTAATAAATGAATTCAGCAATGTAGCAGGATACAAAATTAACACCAAGAAATCTTTGGCATTTCTTTATACCAATAATGAACTTACAGAAAAAGAGACTAAAACAGCAATCCCATTTATCATCGCACCAAAAAAATTAAGATACCTAGAAATAAACTTAACTAAGGAAGTAAAAGACCTATATGAAGAAAACTACAGAACTCTAAAAAAAGAGATAGAGGAAGACATAAACAGATGGAAGAACATACCATGTTCATGGATTGGGAGAATCAGTATCATCAAAATGTCCATTCTACCCAAAGCAATTTATAAATGAACGCAATCCCCATGAAAATACCAAAGGCATGCTTCACAGACCTAGAAAGAACTTTCCAAAAATTAATCTGGAATAAAAAAGACCCCAAATAGCTGCAGCAATCCTTAGAAAGAAGAAGAAAGTAGGTGGAATCTCAATGCCAGATTTCAAGCTGTATTACAAAGCCACTGTTCTCAAAACTGCCTGGTATTGGTGTAAGAACAGACACATAGATCAATGGAATAGGATAGAGAACCCAGAAACTGACCCAAACCACTATGCTCAATTAATATTTGACAAAGGAGGCAGGAACATACAATGGAGTCAAGACAGTCTCTTAAACAAATAGTGTTGGGAAAATTGGACAGAAATATGCAAAAAAATGAAACTAGACCACCAATTTACACCATACATAAAAATAAACTCAAAATGGATACAGGATTTAAACATAAGATTGGGAAACCATAAAAATATTAGAGGAATCCACAGGTAGCAAAATTTCTGATATATGCAGAAGGAACTTCTTCACTGACATAGCTCCTTGGGCAATGGAAACTAAAGAAAAAAAAATAAGCAAATGGGACTACTTTAAAATAAAAAGCTTTTGCACAGCAAAGGAAACCATCAACAAAACAAAAGAAATCCAACTGCATGGGAGAACAAATTAGCCAATGGTATCAATGATAAGGGGTTAATTTCCAACATTTACAGGGAACTCATACAATTTCAGAAAAAGATGATAAACAGCCCAATCAAAAAATGAGCAACTGATCTAAATAGGCACTTATGAAAAAAAGACAGAAGGAAGGCTAAGAGACATATGAAAACCTTTTCAAAGTCACTAATCATCAGAGAGATGCAAATCAAGACAAGAATGCGCTACCATCTCACACCTGTCTGAAGGGCTATCATCAACAAATCAACAAACAACAATTGTTGCCAAGGATGCAGAGAAAAAGGAACCCTGGTGCACTCCTGGTGGGAATGCAGACTGGTGCAGCCATTGTAGATAACAGTATAGAGTCTCCTCAAAAAATTAAATATGGAACTTCCATTTTACCCAGTGATCGTGCTTCTAGGAATATACCCCAAGAAACTAGAAAATCCAATCAGAAAGGATATATGTACCCCTGTGTTCATAGCAGCACAATTCACAATAGCTAAGGATTTGGAAACAGCCTAAGAGCCCATCAACAGATGATTCGCTTAAAAAACTTTGGTACATCTACACAATGGAATACTACGCTGCGGTAAAAGAGAAGGAGCTCATACCATTTGTAACAACATGGATGGATATGGAAAGCTTTATGCTTAGTGAAATAAGCCAGTTAGAGAAAGACAAATATCACATGTTCTCACTCACCTGTGGAATATAATGAATGGCATAGACTGATGATCAAGATCAGATCCAGAGAATGAGAAATGTCAATCAAAACATCAAACATCAGGAAAGTGGATGTTGGTGGGAATAAGAGGGAAAGATCAACAGAGGGACCTTTTTACATGTGTATGTGCATAATCATTGGGCACAGACAACTGGCAAGGTGGGGCATGATAGGGAATCCATACAGTGCTCACCTTAAGAGAATTTACTTCATGAGACAAATATTTTTAAATGAAACTCGTTAACATGAAAATCATTTTGGGAGGAAATAAAGAGAAGTTTCCTTTAAACGTCATAAGGATTGTGATTAAAAGTCAGTATATTTGGCCTCTTGAGCCAAAAGTAATCTGTGTTTTTGCTTCCGTGAAAAAGTTTATATAAAGTTGCAAAAAGAAATTGTCAGCCCATTTGAAATTGAATTGCCATGGCCTAGAACAAAGAATATCCTTACATGATATTATTCTACAATATCATTTAATTTTTGATATCTCACTACAGCATATTGTACAACTATCCCAAACAAATGTACAAACTAATTCTTTGAATGTTTAGCAGCAATTTAAAAAAAGAAGACATGAAAGGATTTAATTTCTTTCAGAAGGAATTGAGGCACTAGGAAGGCATTTGAGCATTCTATACTGGCCCTCTTTCCTCTTTTGCCAAGAGGGACCCTCTTCTCACAACCCAATGGTCCTAGCTGTAGCCTGAGCTACAGTGGTAAGGCAGGAGAGGTTGGCCGGGAGGGGCCTGTAAGTGATCAACCGAAGGACTTGTATGCATGTGTATATAGGCATAGCCAGTGGATACAGAGCAATGTGAGGGGGGAAGGTGGGGATGGAGATGGATGAGGGCATGTACTGGGGGGTGGGGAGGGCAACAGGGTATAAATAAATAAATAAATAAATAAATAAATAAATAAATAATGCAAGAGGAGAGCTTAAGGGAGCTTTGGGATAGCACAAAATGAAAGGACATTCACATAATAGGTTTGCCAGAAGGAGAGGACGACAAGCAAGGAATAGACAACATGTTTGAATAAAAAATGATAGAAAATGTCCCTGATATTGGCAAGGAAAAAAAAAAAAAACATGCAAGTCCAAGAAGTATTTAGAGTCCCAAACCACATGAACCCTAAAAGAACAACAACAAGACACATCATAATTAAATTGGCAAACATTAATGACAAAGTAAGAATCTTAAAGAAGACAGAAAGTTACCAGCAAGGGTTCTCCTATTAGAATATCAACAATTTCTCAACAGAAACACTCCAGGCCAGGAATGGAATGAAATTTACAAAGTGATGTAAAGTAAGGGACTGAGTCCAAGAATACTATACCAAGCAAGGCTATTATTCAAAATTGAATTTTGAGTCAGGAGCTTCACAAACAAAAAAAAGGGCTAAGAGAGTTCAGTACTACCAAACCAGCAATGCATGAAAATCTAAAGGGACAGTTGTTAAAAAAGAAAGAGAAAGGCAAGAAGAAACACAAACATTAACAAAAAATATGAGAACAAACATGTACTTATCAATAATAATATTAAATGTAAATGGATTAAATGCACCAATCAAAAGACATGGAGTAGCTGAATGGATAAGAAAACATGATCCATATATTTGCTGTTTGCAAGAGACCCACATCAGAACAATGGATTCACACAGACTGAGAGTGAAGGGATGGAAAAATACTTTTTAGGCAAATGGAAATGAGAAAAAAGCTGGGGTTGCAATACTTATATTTGATAAAATAGACCTCAAAGTAAAGGCCATAACAAGAGATAAGGAAGGCCACTACATAATACTTAAGGGAGCAATTCAACTAGAAGATATAACTCTGGTAAACATATATGCACCAAATACAGGAGCACCCAAATACATCAAAGAGCTTCTGGAAGATATCAAGGGAGAGATTGATAGCAACGCAGTCATAGTAGGAGACTTTAATACTTACACTGACACTAATGGATAAATCAACTAAACAAAAAGTCAGCAAAGAAACTGCAATCCTAAATGACATAATAGATCAGATGGACATAATTGACATATTTAGAACATTTCATCCCAAAGCTACTGAATATACATTCTTCTCCAGTGCATCTGGAACATTTTCAAGGATAGACCACATATTAGAACACAGGCAAAGTTTCTTTAAATTCAAGAAGATAGAAATTATATCAAATATCTTCTCAAATCACAATGACATAAAACTAGAAATAAACTACAATAAAAACAATCTAAAAATATCAAACACCTGGAGACTAAATAGTATGATATTAAACAATGACTGGGTTACCAGAGAGATCAAAGAGGAAATAAAAAAACATCCTGGCAACAAATGACAATAAAAACGCAACAATCCAAAATCTATGGGACACAGCAAAAGAAGTCTTGAGAGGGAAGTTCATACCTCTACACGCCTACTTTAAAAAAAAAAACAAGAAACAATGGTAATAAATTATCTGATTCTACAACTCAAAGAATTAGAAAGAGAGCAATAAGAAAATCCCAGTGTAAGCAGAAGGAAGTAAATAATAAAGATCAGAGTGCAGATAAATGACATAGAGATAAAAAAATCAACAAAACCAACAGTTGGTTCTTTGAAAGGATAAACAAGATTGATGAACCTCAAGCCAGCCTCACCAGTAAACAAAAAGAGAGGGCAAAAATAAACAAAATCAGAAATGAAAGAGGAGAAAAAACAAAGGATTGTTAAAAAATATTATGAACAACTATATTCCAACAAACTGGACAATATGGAGGAAATGGACATATTCCTAGAAAAATACAACCTTAAAACTCAATCAGAAAGAATATAAAAAATCTCAATATGGCAATAACTATGGAAGAAACTGAAACAGTCATTAAAACAAAAGCCTGGGGCAGATGGCTTCGCAGTGGAGTCTTACCAAACATTCAAGGAAGAACTAAAACTTATCCTCCTCATATTATTCCAAAAAATTCGAGGAAGGAACACTTCCAAGCTCCTTCTATTAAGCCAGCATCATCCTAATACCAAAACCAGATAAAGATAACACAATGAAAAAGAATTATAGGCAAATATCCCTTATGAACATAGATGTCAAAATCCTCAACAAAATTCTAACAAACTGGATCCAGCAACACATCAGAAAGATCATACACTATGACCAAGTAGGATTTATCCCAGGGATGCAAGGATGGTACAGTATTTGCAAATCAATAAACTTAATACATTATGTAAACAAACTGAGATAAAAATCACATAGTCATATCAATTGATGCAGAAAAATCATTTGAAAAAACCCAACACCCTTTCTTGATAAAAACTCTCAGCAAGGTGGGAATAGAAGGATCATACCCCAACATAATAAAAGCATATTACCAACAGCCAACGTCATACTCAATGGGCAAATACTAAAATCATTGCCCCTAAGAATAGGAACAAGACAGGAATGCCTGCTCTCTCCATTCCTGTTCGAAACAGTGCTGGAAGTTCTAGTTATTGCGATTAGAGAAGAAGAAATAAAAGGCATCCAAACTGGAAAAGAAGTAAAACTGTCCTTATTTGCAGGTGACATGATACTATACATAGAAAACTCTAGACTCCATGAAAAATTATTAGACTTAATAAATGAATTTTGCAATGTAGCAGGATACAAAATTAAAACCAAGAAATCTATGGCATTTCTACACACAAATAATGAACAGAAACAGACTAAAAGAGTAATCCCATTTACCACCACAGCAAAAGAAAGAAAGAAAGGAAGAAAGAAAGAAAGAAAGAAAGATCCCAAGGAATAAATTTAACTAAAGAGGTGAAAGACCTATATGTGGAAAACTACAGGACACTGAAAATTGGGATAGAGGAAGATATAAACAGATGGAAGAACATATCATGTTCATGGACTGTCCATACAACCCAAAGCAGTTTACAGATTCAATGCACTTCCCATTAAAATACCAACAGGTATATTTCAGAGACCTAGAATGAACTTTCCAAAAATTCATCTGGAATAAAAAAAAAGACCCCAAATAGTTGCAGCAATCCTGACTGAGAAAGAAGAACAAAGTAGGTGGGATCTCAATACCAGATATCAAGCTGTATTACAAAGCCACTGTTCTCAAAATTGCCTGGTATTGGCACAAGAACAAGCATATAGACCAAAGGAATAGAATAGAGAACCCAGAAATTGACCCAAACTACTATGCTCAATTAATATTTGACAAAGGTGGCATGAACATACAATGGAGTCAAGACAGTCTCTTCAATAAATTGTGTTGGCAAAATTGGATGGATATATGCAAAACAATGAAACTAGACAACCACCTTATACCATACAGTAAACTCAAAATGGATGATGGACTTAAATGGAAAATCATAAAAATACTAAAGAAATCCACAGGCACCAAAATATAATACATATGCTGAAGCAATTTCTTCATTGATACTGCCCCCTAGGGCAATGGAAAGGAAAGAGAAAATAAACAAATGGGACTACATCAAAATAAAAAGCTTTTGCACAGCAAAGGAAACCATCAACAAAACAACAAGAAAACCCACTGCATGGGAGAACATATTTGCCAATGATATAACTTGTAAGGCTTTAATATCCAGCATTTACAGGGAACTCATACAATTTTCAACTGACCTAAATAGATACTTTTCAAAAGAAGACAGAAGCAGGCCAAGAGTCATATGCTCAAAGTCATTAATCATACAAGAGATACAAATCAAAACAACAATGTGGTACCATCTCACTCCTGTCAAAATGGCTTTCATCAACAAATCAACAAATGACAAGTGCTGAAGAAAACGCTGAGAAAAAGGAATACTCTTGTCCTGGTGGGAATGCAGATTGGTGCAGACATTGTGGAGAACAGTATGGAGTTTCCTCAAAAAACTAAAAATGGATCTCCCATTTGACCCAATGATCCCACTTCTAGGAATATATCCCAAGAAACTAGAAACACCAATAAGAAAGGATGTATGTACCCCTATGTTCATAACAGCATAATTCACCATAGCTAAGATCTGGAAACAGCCTAAGTGTCCATCAGCAGATGACTGGATTAGAAAACTGTGGTACATCTACACAATGGAATACTATGCTGTGGTAAAAAGGAAGGAGTTCTTACCATTTGAAACAACATGAATTCAGCTGGACAGCATTATGCTAAGTGAAATAAGCCACGCAGAGAAAGATAAATATCACATGATCTCATCATTTGTGGAATATAATGAACAACATAAATCGATGAACAAAAACAGATACAGAGACAAAGAAGCATCAAACAAAACATCAAATGTTAGGGAAGGTTGGGGACGGTGAGGTTAAGGGGTAGAGATCAACCAAATGACTTATATGCATGCATACAATCGCAATCAATGGACACAGGCAACAGGGGCATAAGGGCATTCAGTGGGATTTGGGGGGCAATGGAGGAATAAGGACACAAATGTAATACCTTAATCAATAAAGAAATTTTAAAAAATAAAATGGACAAAAATAAACAGATGAACCAATCTCTGCATTAAGAGTCTGAACTTGTCAATGAATGACCAGCTAATATCCATGCAGAAATGGCCTCCCCTGCCCCTCTTTTTAATCAAGGCTGGGAACCTTGTCCTTCCCTTATACAAAGGGCAGTATCACCAGAGGCTGACCTCTTCTTACAGTATGGGTTTCCAGAATTCTCTACTCCATACTTTCTCCTGTTTCCTCTTCTCTCCTTCTTCCCAACTCTTTTTGCAGTTAGGCTAGGATACTCCTCCCAGAAGGCAGACCACACACCTCACCTTACCCAGCTAGTTCCACCAGTTTGTACACACACCACACCCTGCTTTTCTGAACCAAATAATCCCTTTCTGCTATCATGGATCATGTGGGGACTACTTTACCCGACTCTGCTTGGGATTTGCCAAAAAAGTGAGTAAATCCACCCCTTTCTTTCTTTTTTTGTTTTGTTTTGTTTTCAGATGCAGCCTTTATAACCTCTGCTATAGGAATACTAGGCTGACACTGGAGCCAGAGAGCCCCAGGGAGCTAAAAAGTTTCCCTTGAAACAAAGTAGTCAAGTCTTCCCAGTGGACTTCCTGACCTGTTCATTCAATACTTCCTCCAAGGATCTAATGGGACATGATATAGGAAAAAGAGTACCGTAGAGGGAGTCAGAAGATGTAGGCTTGCTAGATTTTCCACTTGTGGCCAGCCTCTCTCTTGTTTAAATCTGCTTCTCTCATCTATAAAGAAATGAGATTATAACATCAAAAAAGAGAGCCACTGGCCATATTGAATCTATGGATGGAGTGACAAAACACTGTCTGTGAGGTAGTTTTGCCAAAAAAAAAAAAAAATAGAATCTGAATCTGATCAATCCTTTAGATCTAATTTGCAGGAAAATAGAGAAAATGGGGTAATATTAAAATCTACCACATAATATTAAAGTCTACTACATAATTAGTAAAATGTATACCAGACTGTTAGAATCACTACAGAAGAAAAGTACATGATGGATAAAAAGAGAGGAAGAGGAAAAAGGAGAGGGAGAGGAAGAGGAAGAGAGAGAGACCTTAAACTTAACAGAGACTTAAGAGACATGTCAGTCAATTTTAATGTATGGACTTTATTATGATCCTTATGGAAATACAATTTTTAAAAAAGTAACATTTGTGAGAAAACCAGGGAAATCTGAACACTAATTGAATACTGAAAAATATTTAAAAATTATTATTAGCATATTTTTAGGTTTCATGATTGTATTTTAATTATAATGTTTTGGAGCCTTGCAATTTAGAGATAAATGCTATTTTTAGACACAATGATATGGCAAAGATTTGCTGCAAAGTAATCCAGAGAAGTGTGGTGAAGGAACAGATGAAGGAATAGATAAATGAGTAATGGTTGAAGCTGCGTCTCTGGAGGTTCGTCATATTTATATTGTTTTCTCTACTTTTATATGTGTTTCAAAGTTTCCATAATAAACAAAAATGTTTAAAAAGAGGAAGTACAGATTGACCCAGTGATTTGGAGGAGCCCCAGAGTTCTAACGGCATACCTTGGATTACTACTATGAGCTAAAAGAATACATGTATGGGGGTGGGAAGATTTAAAGCCCATATCTGTTTCAGTATCAGCAATATTATTTTGATAGGTTTTATGTATAGCTTAAACATTCTATCCTTGGCAACCCAAGCCTACTTGAGTTTGGTTTGAGTATAAACTAAGCCACTTACACATTTGACTGAGGGAGATCTACTTTCTAATTTTTGAATACATATAAAAGTAGAATAAACAATATAAGCAGTATATTTCCCAACCCCCATTGCTAGACTGGTCTGTGGCTTGTGGACCTCTGAAGTTACCATTTCCTGAATCATTGACTTCCAGAGTCACTATCCTAGTTTTAGGCTCAGGCTGCACGTGTGAAAAATACCATTTCTAATTTGCCTTAAAGATCCCTCTCTCCTTGCCAGGCATCCCTTTCTATCATACTAAATAAGGCATGCCATACTTCCAACCTAGATGACTCCTCATTCTCCCAGGCCTACCTGCCCCCACCTCCTCATTGTTTTCCAGACCAAATCATCGCAGTAGTATTGAAAATTCCTTTCACATACAGTGAAATAAAACATCACAATTTCCAGGAATAGGAGAGCTGGAAAGACTTTGGGGGAGATTGTGTCATAATTTTATGAGGCCTGTCCTCATTGGGGAATAGAAGACTCAGACTTACAGTGTGCTCTGATGTGAACCCCACCAAATGAACATGCAACAAGCAGAAATATTGCTAAAAACAAACATGTTGGGCTAGATGATGGATCTATAGATGCTAAACTGGGAGAACAAGGTCCCTCTAGGAGACTGTGTGGGGCAGAAAGTGTTCCTCAGTTGGAGAGACCCTGTTAGACTGGCCCTCTCATTCTCCAACTGCAGCCATAAAGCAGAAATGGAAACAGCTTTGAAAGACAATTTTAGAACCCCTGAAGAGGAAGCTCCAGTGATTTTCTAATTTCTGAGGAAGGGAGATAAGATTCTCAGGGGGTGGGGGTGGGGCGGGGGATGTCTACCAGCCATAAACTCTGAACTACACTCAACCTTCTGAGGGATAACTCCTTGTTTTTCCAGTGATACATGTGGCTCTTACGCCTGCTCCCAGCCCTAGTTCTTGGCTTACAGTCATTAGCCCTCTGCAAAATCTGGCAAACATAGTGTCATATTTAAAAGTTATGTGAAAGGCTAGCTTTCACCTCCCAAAATTTACTTTTGCTGAATTGACATTCAGCATGTATATTTCCCTTCCTACCCCTATCCTAGTCTCTCTTTATTCACAGGAATATGCTTTCCGAACAGCTTGGGATGGAGGAACTTGCTAAGACAATCTCTCACTGTGTCAGGATCTAATAATGAGATGAGAGGCTCTATTCTTTAGGGCTTGAGACTCCTCCTCAAGCCTCTTTTATATCATCTGATGCAGGCAGAAGAGTGCTAATTATGCAACCGCAGTCCGGATCCAGGCTGCTAGAGAAAGGGAGCATCTTTTACTGGGATTGGAACCCAAGCTTTCCTCCTGCTGCTGGAGCTTTCTCCATACAGAACCCACTTCACCGGTAAGTGAATTCCATAAATAATAATAATAATAATAATAATAATAATAATAATAACAACAACAGCAGCAGCAGCAACAACAACTTCACTTTAGCTACTACCATAACATCAGAACCTCCTTCAAAACCATACTTTTTTAAAAAGAACTTTTTATTATGGAAATTTTCAAACAAACATATAGTGAATTCCCAGGTACCTATCACCCAACTTTAATAGTTAGCAAATCATGACCACTCCTATTTCACCCAAATTCCTTCCCTCACACAGACTTCCTTTCTGTAATACTCTAAAGCAAGTTGTAAAGATAACATCATATCATTTCACTCATAAATATTTCAGACTATGTTTTTTATACACTTTTTATAATTAGAGATGAATGAAAAACACAAAAGACCTCTTTAGAGGTTCAGCAGTTTAGGTCTCAGCTCCGCCACTGATGTACACTATAATTTTGAAAATATCCCTTTCCCTCTCTAGACCTCAGTTTTCTTATCTATATAATGGGGTAGGAGAGGTATGAGAGATGGAGTGGTGTGTGTGTGTGTGTGTGTGTGTGTGTGTGTGTGTGTGTGTGTGTGTGTCTGTGAGAGAGAGGGGGGGAATGTGTGCTTTGGGTGGTGGTGCAGTAAACTAGTACTTCTCAAGTGTTTTTTTTTTCTTTTTTAAATAAACATCGATGAGAGAGAGACATTGATCAGCCGCCTCCTGCACGCCCCACAGTGGAGATGTGCCCGCAACCAAGATACATGCCCCTGACCGGAATCGAACCTGGGACCTCTCAGTCCGCAGGCCGACGCTATCCACTGAGCAAACTGGTCTCGGCACTTCTCAAGTTTTAAGGTACACAGGAGTTCCCTCTTAAACAGAGTTTCTGATTCAATCTATCTGAAGTGGGATCTGGGGCTCTGTATTTCTACCAGGTTTACACACTATGCATTGAGCAACAACATAAAATTATTTCAGGAGCATTTTCAGTTCTGCAGTTCCACAAGTCCAAAATTCCTGATAATTTTTCCCACCTCTATATCTCCAGGTAAGAGGCAAACTTTAAATGATCCCAGAAAAAAAAAAAAGTTTTAAGAAGTTTGTATGCACCTCCAGTCATTGGTTCCAGACTGTGTCTGTGTTATTTGGATGAATTTGCCTAGACTCTTGGAGGCCCCAGGGAACAAAGTGATAGATGTGCCTAATTTGATTCTCTATTTTACTGGAGGACAAAATGATACATAGTTACATTCTAGGAACTGTGTACTATTTGGCTAAAGGCTCTAGCCTTCTCTCTTCAGGGCAGCTTTTTTACGTAATCTTTTGCTTTTCTGTCTCTGACCTGAAAGTTATTTCTAAGCACCACAATACCTAGAGAACCATCGTGATGGTTATTAAAAAATCCTTTCTCATTATGGTAGTTCTTTTTGTTGAAATGACCCAGAGAAGTTATTAGGCCCACATGTAAAATAACAAAAATATAAAAATGTAAAATTTAAAAATAGGCTTGTTTATGGGCACCATCACCATTTCACCTGAAGTAAAACTGTCAGAGCCCAAAATATTAGCCACCAATAGTGACCCCAATATGTTATAGCTCAGAAAGCAGAAAGCTAGCAAGGACCTCAAAGGGTTATCTGTTTAAGGCCCCTGTTTCGAGGTTAGTGAATATACTAGCAGTCAGTTCACTTATGTAGTTTTGATGGCTAATCTGTTTTGACTAAAAATTGACTTACCTACCATCTTCTTAAAGCATACCATGGGTTACGCCCATTCTCTTGGTGAAATTGTTTCATGTTTTGGGTTTCCCTGGGTTCCCCAGTCTATTGTCATTATTGTTTTATCTCCCAAACTACTGCTGTGATGAGGAAGGGACTACTTTATAGAGAGCATAAAACAGGGACTGGCCCATATGGTGTGATGCAGCCTTAAGATCTATTATTCTTCTGTTTTAATTTTTCATTAACACCATAAAAAAAACTGAAAAATCTGATGCCTATGCTTGGGAGCTTATAATTAATTCTTCCTTATATTATTTCCTACTCAAATCTATTTAAGGACATCCACAAAGCATGTAGAAACACATGCCTGCAACAAGTGAAATGCAATTTGATAGAATGAAATCAGCACAGGCTTTTGAATTTGGCTTTTGGAGCCTCAGTTATCTCATCAATAAAATAGAAGTAGTGTATTTAAGGGCCTGACATATAAATAGCTATTTGATCAATGCATCGGTTCTTCTCAGCAAATCATGGTCCAGTATAGTAGTGATAATTTCCCTCTTGCCTTTAAGAGTGCTCCTTAATCCAATCTCACATCAAAAGCTGGGAGGATATTGGAGCCATTCTAGTCTGATTTATATAACTCTTGTTCTTTCTCGTTTTGTCTTAATTTGTTCTATTCCCACTCAAGCCTTCTTTTTTCCTCTTTCATTTCCTACCTCCTCTTCTTACTTCTATTTCCTCCTTCTCTAAGTAGCACAGTGAGTTCTGTTTATACACAGCAGGTGGAAAAATACAATTTAGCCAGATAGCAAATGACTTGCCAACTGGAACTGATGGGTTGGAGGCCTCTTTCCTGCTGTGGTGTGTGAGCATTATTTTGATTAAGCCTCTGGAGAAAACATTAAGACAGAGCCACCAATATAGGCCCATCTCATAGGCCTTTGCTGTAGGACAAACAGTTGGTCTGAACTTTTCTAACACTCAATCTACTCCCCAGGCCCAGTTCAGAGAGCCAGAAAAATGAAATCCTAATCTTATAGTACTCTGTATTTTTGGAGAAGAAGGAAGAGAGCTGATTAAAGTCTGTAACTAAAAGGATTATGAAAATCATCTAGCAAGGAGATCATCTCTAAGCAGAAAATGATGATAAAAGTAGTCCATTGTAACGGAATTGAAGCTACACCCTAGTGGCTTCAAGTCATCTGGTTCCTTCTTTCTTTTTCTGACACAAACAGGTTTCTGCTAGAGTGAGCACCACACAGGAGATTGGACATAGATAGGACAGTGCCAAGCCCAATCCTAGTGCATACACAGAGACAGTCCACAGAATGCCAAGAGCAACAGCTGCTATTGTATTTTGGAATTGATCATGGAACTAGAGGAAGCAATCCTGAATTCCCAAGATCTAGTGAATATACCTGGGCTCAGGTGGAGTTTGCTGGACTGTGTATCAGTAGGCTAGTGCTATCATAACAAAGTACCACCAACTGAGCAGTTTAAAGAACAGAAATTTGTTGTCTCACAGTTCTAGAGGACAAAAATCTGAAATCAAGGTGTCAGTAAGGTTTGTTCCTCCAGAGGGTTGTGACCTAGCATCTGTTCCATGCCTGTGGATTACTAGCCATCTTTGATAGGACTTAGATTTTAGATCACTGCCTTCATTTTTCTTTTTAAAATTATCTTTATTGCTTAAAGTATTACAGATGTATCATTGTTTTCTCTCATTGAATCCCTCTATCCTGCACCCACCCCTACTGGGCCTTCATCACACTATTGTCTGTGCCCATGGGCTATGCACATATGCATATAAATTCCCCACTTAATCTCTCCCTCCCAACCTACCCCCACTTTTCCTCTGAAATTTATCAGTATGTTAAATGCTTCTATATCTCTGGATCTATTTTGTTAATCAGTTTATATTGATCATTAGATTCCACATATGAGTGAGATCATGTGATACTTATCTTTCTCTGACTGATTTATTTCTCTTAGTATAATACTCTCTAGGTCCCTCCATGTTGTCTCAAAGGGTAAAAGATCCTTCTTTTTAAGCTACATAATAGTCTATGGTGTAAATATACCACAGATTTTTTTATCCACTCATCTACTAATGGGCATATTGGCTGTTTCCAGATCTTAGCTATTGTAAATTGTGCCGCTGTGAACATAGGGGTGTATATATTTTTTCTGTGTCCAAATTCCCCTTTTATATAAAGACACAATTATATTGAGTTAGGGGTTTAACCAATACAGTATGGAGATCTGGAATAATTACATCTGCAGTGACCTTATTTACAAAATAAATTCTGAAATACTGGTGGTTGGAATAAAACATATGAATTTGAATAGAACGTAACTCAGAATAGACTTCAAAGTTCAAGGGGCATAAGTGATAATGTCTTGCAAAGAAGCAATAAAAAGCATCTTTTCTTCTTATTGTTAATGATGCGAATAGGAACTATAATAGGCGCTATCAGTTATATGCTAGGTACTAAGCTGAATTATTTCCATGCATCATTTTATTAAGTTACACCACAAATCTCTGAGGTAGGTAGCTAACTCTTATTATCCCCATGTTTCAGAGGACAAAACTGTAGCCCCAGAAAGGGAAGTTACTTAACCCTCAGAGGGAAATTGAGTTGATGCAGGTCATATGTCCAGTAAGTACTAGAGTGAGATTTAAACTCAGGTCCTTATGACACCAAAGAATCTCCCAAATGTTCTTCCCATTATACACTTTCATTAATTTGGAGGCCCCCACTGTCTCCATTTCAGGACATGAAACACCAGAGCTTGTAGAGATTTTCTGATTGAGGGCTGCTGAGGCCAGTTTAAGCCTTCCTGGTGGCTGCTGCATCATCCCTATAGACCAGGGGTTGGGACATCCAGGCCAAGGGCTGTATAAGGCCCGCTAAATCATTGGTCTGGACCTGCCAAGGCATTATGGGTGAGTTAGTTAAATATTTTACCAAACATAGTTGGCTAATTTTTAAGTTGATTATTTTGTATGGCCCGTGAATGATGTTATAAATATCCAAGTGGCCCTTGGCATAATAAAGGTTCACCACCCCTGCTATAGACTTTTAAGAGTGAGAGAGCTCTCTACCAGAGATATGTGTGATGAAAAGCTGTCTAGATGTGGGAGTATAAGTGAGATGATCTCCAGAGTGTCCTGTCATATTGCGTTAGGGGCCTAAACCATACAGTATGGAGATCTGAACTAATTACATATGTAGTGACCTTATTTACACACAAAAATTTGTCACATTTTTGAAGTACTGGTGGTTGGAATTAAACAACTCCTGTCAGTAATAGGAGGAAGAGAGGATAGAAAGAAAGGAAGTAGTGAGGTGATATTTCTAAGGAATCAATGAAACATAATAGCTCACATTCATATAGCAATTACCATAAGACAAGCATTGCTCTAAGCCAGTGATCAGCAAACTGCGGCTCACAAGCCACATGTGGCTCTTTGGCCTCTTGAGTGTGGCTCTTCCACAAAATACCACAGCCTAGGCAAGTCTATTTTGAAGAAGTGGTGTTAGAAGAAGTTTAAGTTTAAAAAAATTGGCTCTCAAAAGAAATTTCAATCATGTACTGTTGATATTTGGTTCTGTTGACTAATGAGTTTGCTGACCCTGCTCTAACCCATATATATGTTTACTCATTTAATCATCAAAGCAAACCTATGAAGTATGCTCCATCTTTATCCTTGGTTTATAAAAAAGGAAACCGAGGCACAGAAAGATTAAATAACTTGTCTAAGGTTTCACAACTATTATATATTAAAATTCAGGTTTAAATTCATGAAGTTAACCAGCCCCCAAAAATTTGCTTTTCTCCTTTAAAAAAATATTTTTATTGTTTTTTTTTTCTTTTAGAGAAGAAGGGAGAGGGAGAGAGAGAAACATCAATCAGCTGCTTCCTGTATGCCCCCTACCTTGGCATGTGCCCTGACCAGGAATTGAACTGGCATGGGACAATGCCCAATCCACTGAGCACACCACCAAGGCTGATTTGCTCTTATTAACAAACCCAATCAAACTCATTGCCAGCTATTGTCATAGGCAATCCTTGGGCAGGGGCTGGGGAGTGGGCACTGGCTCTGGCTCCAAAAACATACCATCTTGAAGTGGGGAGTGGTACCACCCTGGAACACTCAGTGAGTCAAACACCAGTGAAACTTTGTGCTTGACCCCCGCAATAGGCACCCAGGAGACCGCTAGCATGTGGAATTCCAGCAGGTTTGTGTATACACCCCTGCTGACCCCAACCATTGGCAGGACCAGCTCCATGAAGAAAGGGAGTACAGCTCAGAATAGAGACAATCAAGGCGTGAGAATTAAGGCAGACCCAGCCTCTGGACTAAGGAGTCCCCAGCCACTGGATTACTAGGGGCTTCAAATACTTGGACCTCAGTCAGGTTGCCTAGGGCCTGCTGGAGGCAAATACCAACAGTAGTTAACATATAAATGGGAGAAGTCCCCTGGAAGGCTAGTAGACTTTGATATTCAGCAAGGGCTGAAAAATCAGCATTATATCACCCTGCTGTTGGCTGAATAGCTGAAAGCAATCCCCTAACCTGATAATCCTTTTACTGTTTATCAAACTTTACCTCTGACATCCCTGTTTGCATTCCTAAAGGGCTAATGTGTATTCTAGTAAATAAAAACCAGTGGGTCTGGGATTTCAGGGAGCTTCTCCACTAGAGGGAAGCTATCTACTTGATTGCCTCCATGCCTTCTAAATTTATATTTCTTGCCTAGTATAATTATTTGTGCATCAGCCCCTTCTCCAGGCCTTGAACCCTAGCTGAAAATGGATGTGGCCTTCACAAGGGCCAGAAAGGGACAGTGAGTCACATTGTCCTGGACCATAGAAGCTCCCAGGAGGCCCAAGATAGACACACCAAGGGACCATATCCAACAATGTCAAAGAAAAGTCAAGCAAGGCCCACAAATAATGGACCTCATTTCTTTGAAAGTGTGAGTTATGTGGTTTTGATTGTTTTTAATTTTTATTTTTTATTAATGTGTTACATGTGTGCATATCTTCCCATTGCCCCCCCCTATTCCCATGCATGACCTAACTCTCAAGTGTCTTGTGTCCATTGGTTGTGCTTATGTATATGCATACAAGTCTGTCAGTTGATCTCTTATCTACCCCACCTTTCCTTAACCTTCCCACTGTAGTTTGACAGTCTGTTTGATATTTTACTGCCTCTGTATCTATCTTTTTGTTCATCAGTTTATAATGTTCTTTATTATCCATAAATGAATGAGATCCTGTGGTATTTTTCTTTCATTGACTGTCTTATTTTACTTAGCATAATGCTCTCCAGTTCCATCCAGGTTGCTGCAAATGGTAAGAATTCCTTCTTGTTTTATGGCAGCATAGTATTCCATTGTGTAGATGTACCATGGTTTTCTGATCCACTCATGTGCTGACAGGCATCTAGGCTGTTTCCAAATTGTAGCTATTGTAAGTTGTGCTGCTATGAACATAGGGGTGCATATATCCTTTGTGACTGGTGTTTCTAGTATCTTAGGATATATTCCTAGGAGTGGGATTACTGGTCAAATGTGAGTTCCATTTTTAGTTTTTTGAGGAAACTCCATACTGTTCTCCACAGTGGCTACACCAGTCTGCATTCCCACCAGCAGTGTACGAGGGTTCCTTTTTCTCCACATCCTCGCCAACACTTGTCATTTGTTGATTTGTTGATAGCCATTCTGACAGGTGTGAGATGGTATCACATTGTCGTTTTGATTTGCATCTCTCAGATAATTGATGACTTTGAGCATGTTTTCATGTGTCTCTTGGCCTTCCTTCTGTCTTCCTTTGAAAAGATTCTATTTAGGTCTGTTGCCCATTTTTTTTATTGGATCATTTATCTTCCTTTTATTAAGTTGTATAAATTGCCTGTAGATGTTGGAGATTAAACCTTTATCAGTGATAACATCTGCAAATATGTTCTCCCATAGAGTGAGCTTTCTGATTGTTTTGTTGATGGTTTCTTTTGCTGTATGGTTTTGACTTTTGATATTTGTGATTAGATATTTTGTTGTTTGTTTATGACCTTGTATTATTTTTTCTCGTGCATCTCTAATTTCTCTCTTTACTTTGATTATTCTACTTTAGCCTATTCTTATAGTTATTAATAATTTTTCTTGTTTTATTTTTTCTTGCTTTATTTATTATTTTGTTTTTCTCTTTTATCCATTTTACTTTTCCTACCTACAGTGGTATCACGAGATACAAGTTGAATTCGTTCTGTAACCTTGAGGCGTGGGAAACTATGAGACACTCGAGTCACGGTAAACTGGTGGGTCGTGTGCAGCAGGCCGAACCTTGCGATTACTCCTATCTCAAACGTTGCTCGTATTTCAAAGCAAAAATAGCTTGTATCTCAAAAATCTCTTATGTTAGGGCACTCGTATCTTGAGGTACTACTGTTTATTCATTATTACTATGTTTTATTTTCACTATAATTACTTCATTTTTTTTCTGTTTTCTCTTCTTTTTTCCTCCTTATATATTAGTTTTTTTAGCTTCCTTCTTGGTTCCATATGATCACCTTTTCATCTTCTTTCTCTCTTTTTCTTTATATCCTCTCTAAGTTTTTGGTCATGTGTTTTTTAGTATTCTTTCTATTTTTTCTTTGTTTTCAATTATTTTTCCTTCTTAATATTTTCTGTTGTTACTGCATTGAGTAGCCTGATTTTCATAGTGTTTTTGGTTTGACTCTATTATGTTTTATTCTGTTCTGTCAGCACCTGTATAACAGCTGGCAAGATGATGTAAGATTGAACCTCATTGGCAGCAAATTGGAGGGGAGATCTGTTCTATGAATGGGACATTAATAATCAAATCCCAATTACAACAGAAGGACCTAAATAACACACACAAGGGACATTCATAGAGAATCCAGCTCAGGTGAACAAAGAGACTGCACCACTGGACCCATCAAGATACTTTCTATATGAGAATCCTAGCCTTGCCAATACCTAGTCTGGTCTCAGTAGCAAACCAGGACCCTATAGCCACTCTGGTAAAAGACCTGCAATCACGGCTGCAGACACAGGGACACCAAGACTCCAAGGCACCATAGCCATAGATTTCTGAGTCACAAAGCTAATCGTCCTCCCTGGCTGCCCCTGTGACAGAGACATAGAAACTACCAGGCCCCAACCACACAATAAGGCTTTCTGCACAGACAAAGCAGTGGTAACTCTGCCTGACTTTGAGCCTTGGTGTCAGACATAGAAAGTTTGTTTCTTGTGACTAGTCTCCACACTCAGGCAGGGAGACCTAGCTAAATTTGAGCCTGTCTGCTCATCCTTAGAGAGGTAGTTTTCTGCAACCAGGTCCCACATACACACAGGGCAGGGAGACAGCGCTGAACCTGAGCCCGGACTTACAAACTTGGGGAATTTGTTTCCCATGACTAGTCTCCACACCCAGGTAGGGAGGCAATCCTGAATTTGAGAATAGATGCACGACCTTGTGGAGATTGCTTTCTGCGACCAGATCCTGCACCCATGCAGCGTGACAGCACTGAATTTGAGGTTGGGGGTACAAACCCAGGGAGTTTGTTTCTCATGGCCAGATCCTGCACCTTAATAGAGAGGCTGCACTGAATTTGAACCTGGATGTGTTGACTTGGGGAGTTTGTTTCTCACGACCAGACCCTATGCTCACACAGGAATGCAGCGCTGAATTTGAGCCTGAGTGCATGGACACAAGGAGTTTGTTTTCCACAGTGCACAATATGTAATTAGATCCCACACCCACACTAAGGGGCAGTGCCACCTAGCTTTGATTTGGGCAAGCACACAAGGAAAGCTATTTAGCACAGGGCAGAAGTGGACCGCCTGCCAACACAGTGCAACTGAGCAACATGGTCTCCCGAGAAGATTTGGGACCCTGAATCTCCATGCAAGAGGCAACAATTAGAACTAGTGACTGGAATCTGTTTCTCATTACATGCGTCTGGGATTCTCTGATTCCCAGTATATTCACACTAAGAGCCAGTGACTCCATTTCTTGGCGCATGTTCACACAGGGATCCTCATTCTCAGTGCGAGATAGCACCAAGCAACAGAGGCTCTGATACTCTATTCTTTACATGGACACAGGGAGCCTCTGACTCCTAACAAGCAATAAGGGACTTTGATTTTTGACACATGCCGGTGGGTTCTCTGTTTCAACATGGCACAGGCAGGGTCCCTTATTCTAGGTACACACACAAGGTAACACTAATCACCTATGACTCTGACCCAGGGTGAGCGTCTCTCCCACCAACCCACAGAAACCACACATCTTGGTGTCTGTGCTCTTCAGTGACACTTGGGGGATTCAAAACCCCCAATCACATAGCCCAAGCCCCCACAACTTGACATTTGAACCTTCTGGTGATTGTCAAAATGGGGAGACAAAGAAGCAATCCCCAGAAGAAAGAAAAGGAGGAATCACCAAGAAAGGAAAGAAGTGAAACGGAAGCATGCAATATGACAGAAAAAGAATTCAGATTAATGGTGATACAATTCATACACTGGATGGACGAGAAAAAAAAAACTATGCAAAAATCAGGAAGAAATGAAAAATGACAGAACTACAATAAAAAATACCATGGAAAGCTTCTTCAACAGTGGACTAAAAGAAGCAGAGGACTGAATCAATTAGAAGATGAGGTACAGAAACAAGCCCAATCTTAATAGCAAGTAGATTAAAAAAACTAAAAAGCAGGAGGAAAGCCTAAGGGACCTTTGGGACAATGCAAAATGAAATAGCATGTGTATAATAGAGCTGCCAGAAGGGGAAAAAAAGAGCAGCAAGGATTAGAAAATTTATTTGAAGAAATAATGACAGAAAAGTTTTCTGATATAGGGAATAAAAAATTTACTCAAGTATAGAGAGTCCCAAAAAGATGAATCCAAAAAGACCCACACCAAGATACACCATAATTACAATGTTATTGTCAAAGAGAGAATCTAAAAGGCTGCAAAAGAGAGTTACCTACAAAAGACCCCCCATAAGATTATCAAATGATTTATCAATGGAAATACATCCACATAAAAGGGAATAGAAGGATATATACAAAGTGATGCAAAGTAAGGGACTGGATCCAAGAATACTATATCCAGAAAGACTATCAATCAAAATTGAGGGGAAATCAGGAGCTTCACTGACAAAAAAAAAAGACTAAGGGAGTTTATCACTAACCAAGCCATCAATGCAATAAATGCTAAAGGGTGTGCTATAAAAAGAAGAAGCCAAAAGGTAAGAAGGAACACAGCCTCAAAAAATAAAAATGGCTACAAGTACTTTTCAATAATAACTTTAAAGATAAATTGATTAAATGCTCCAATCAAAAGACATCAAGTAGCTGAATGGATAAAAAAACATGACCTATATATATACTGTCTAACAAAGACTCACCTCAGAACAAAGGGCTCACACAGACTGAAAGTGGAGGGATGGAAAAATATATTTTAGGAAAATAGAAATGAAAAAAAAGCTGGGGCAGCAATACTTATATCTGACAAAATCAACCTCAAAGTGAAGGCCATAAAAAGATATAAGGAAGGCCACTTTATAATACTAAAGGAATCAATACAACAAGAGGATATAACTCTGATAAATATATATGCACCCAATGCAGGAGTACCCAAATACATAAAAAATCTCCTGGAAGATATCAAGAGAGAAATTGACAAGAATACAATCATAGTAGAGGATTTTAACACACCACTGACATCACTGGATAAATCCTCTAGACAAAAAGTCAGCAAATAAACAATTCTAAATGACTCAATAGATCAGATGGACTTAATTGACATCTTCAGAAGATTTTACCCCAACGTTGTAGAATATACATTATTCACAAGTGCACCTGGGGCATTTTCAAAAATGGACCACATACTGGGTCACAAGAAAAATATCCCCAAATTCAAGAAGATTGAAATCACATCAAGCATCTTCTCAGACCACAATGGTATAATATGAGAAATAAACTACAATAAAAACAATCCAAAATACTCAAACACTTCTGATCACAATGGCTAGTACTTCCAGTACTATGTACATTGATTGGGTTACCAATGAGATCAAGGAAGAAACTAAAAACAATCCAGAAAGTAATCACAACAAAAACACAACAATCGAAAATCTATGAGACACAATGAAAGCAGTCATGAGAGGAATGTTTATAGCTCTACAAGCCTACCTAAAAAAAAAAAAAAATGGTTGTAAGTCATCTAACACTAAAACTCAATGAATTAGAAAGAAAGCAACAAGAAAAGCCAAGAGTAAACAGAAGGAAAGAGATAATAGAGATTAGAGCGAAATAAATGACATAGAGACCAAATAAACAATACAAAAGATCAATGAAACCAAGAGCTTGTTCTTTGAAAGGATAAAAAAGATCGATGAACCTCTAGCCAAGTACATCATGAATCAAAGAGAGAGAACTCCAATAAACAAAATCAGAAATGTTACGGGCAAAATAATGACAGACAAAGGATTATTAAAAAATATTATAAACAACTCTATTCCAACAAACTAGGATTATTAAAAACTATTGTAAACAACTCTATTCCAACAAACTAGACAACCTGGAGGGAATTAACATATTCCTAGAAAAATACAACCTTCCAAAACTCAATCAGGAAGATTGTAAAAATCTCAGTAGGTGAATGATTATGGAAGAAATTGAAGCAATCATAAAAAAGTTTTCAGGAAAAAAAAAATTCCAGGGCCAGATGGCTTCACAGGAGAGTTATTCCAAACATTCAAGGAAGAATTAATATCTATCCTCCTCAGACTATTCCAAAAAATTCAGGAGGAAGGAAGACTTCCAAACTCATTCTATGAAGCCAGCATCACCCTAATACCAAACCCAGATAAAGACAACACAATAAAAGAGAATTACAGTCCAATATCCATCATGAACATAGATGCCAAAACCTCAACAAAATTCTAGCAAATAGGATCCAGCAGTACATCAGAAAGATCATACACCATGAATAAGCAGGATATATTCCAGGGATGCAAGGAAGGTAAAATATTTGCAAATCAATAAAGGTGATACATCACATAAACAAATTGAGGGAGAAAAAAATCACATAGTTATATCAATTGATGCAGAAAAAGCTATTGACAAAATCCAGCACCCTTTCTTTGTAAAGACTCTCAGCAAGATGGGAATAGAACAATCATACCTCAACATATATTACAAACCCACAGCCAGCATCACACTCAATGGACAAAAACTAAAGCCATTTCACCTAAAAACAAGAACAAGACAATAATGCCCTCTCTTACCACTCCTGTTAGACATGGTATTGAAAGTACTAGCCATTGTGATCAGAAAAAAAAAAAAAAGAAGAAGAAATAAAAGGCTTCCAAATTGGAAAAGAAGTAAAATTGTCCTTATTGATAGATGACATGATACTGTACACAGAAAACACTAAAGACACCATAAAAAGTTTTATTAGATTTAATAAATTAATTTGGCAAGGTAGCAAGATACAAAATTAATGGCAAGAAATCTATGGAATTTCTATACACTAATAATGAACTTACAGAAAGAGAGACTAAAAAAGCAATCCCATTTACCATCATACCAACAAAATTAATATATCTAGTAATAAACTTAACTAAAAAGCTAAAAGACATATATGCAGAAAACTACAGGACACTGAAAAAAGAGATAGAGGAAGATGTAAACAGATGAAAGAACATACCATTGTTTATGGATTGGTAGAATCAATATCATCAAAATGTCCATTCTACCCAAAGCAATCTATAGGCTCAATGCAATCCCCATTAAAATACCAACAGCATATACCATAGACCTAGAACGGACTTTTGAAAAATTTATTTGGAATAAAAAATTTTAAAAAGACCCCGAATAGCTGCAGCAATCCCGAAAAAGAAGAACAAAGAAGGTGAGATCTCAATACCAGATATCAAGCTGTATTACAAAGCCACTATTCTCAAAACTGTCTGCTACTGTCTCAAGAAGAGACAGATAGATCAATGGAATAGAATGGAGAACCCAGAAATTGACCCAAACCACTATGCCCAATTAATATTCAACAAAGGAGGTATGAACATACAATAGAGTCAAGCAGTCTCTTCAATAAATGGTGTTGGAAATAGTGGACAGATATGTGCAAAATCATGAATCTAGACCAACTTACACCATACAGAAAAGTAAACTCAAAGTGGATAAAAGACTTAGATATAAGATGGGAAGCCATTAAAATACTAGAGGAATCCACAGTCAGCAAAATCTCAGACATAGGCCGAAGTAACTTCTTCCCTGATACTGTTCCTAGGGCGATGGAAACAAAAGAAAAAATAAACAAATGGGACTACATTAAAATAAAAAGCTTTTGCATAGCAAAAGCAACCGTGAGCAAAATAAGAAAGAACACTACATGGGAGAAAATTTTTGCCAGTGTTATCACTGATAAGGGTTTAATCTCCAACATTTATAGGGAACTCATACAACTCAACAAAATGAAGATAGATAATTGAACCAAGAAATGGGGTGTTGAAAAGTAATGGCCATGGGATTTACGGGCATGTCCTGAGCAGTTTCCCAGCTGAGGGCCACATGGGCAGTGTTTTTTGGCTAGTTGAGGGACAGCTACACTCCAGGAAAATATGGGGGACTGCTGGATGGGGGTCTCCTGACCGAACAGCCCCTAATACTACTGGGTTCCATCCCGGAGCCACTGGCTTGGGCAGGGTGGATGTTATTGGAATCCTGAGAATCTACAACTGCAGCACCCATGAAGCAGCTGCAAACCCCAGAACACTGGTCCCAATTGGCACAAACATGCCGATTCAGAGGCACTCTACACTCCACGATGGAAAGGTCAGATTTCACCTGAGATGAGGTGAGATCTGTGGTCTCACAAGACAGAGAAACGTGGGCATTGTGGGATCTGGAGGACCAGGGAAAGTCTGCACCTGGAGAGATCCATGGCTGTTGGAGCTGGAGTGATCCATGAATGTGAAAAGGAGTCCTTAGAGCTGCTAACATAGGAGCTCTCTAAAAGCAGCCCATTTTAATCTGATTCAGGGGGACAGCCTGGGTTTTAAAAGTGTGCTGGCTGCTTGGACATGAGGCAGAAGTAGAGTTTGCACACTTGCACTCTTTCCTCTTCAGATCCTTGCTTCTGATTGCTGAGACCAATACATAGAATCACCCAGTTGGGGACACCCTGTGACACTTCAGGGGAAAGTGGTTTTTCTGGAACCTGGGGATCCGAGTGGGGAGTGACAATTGGAGAACCAGCTCCGGAGAAGCCCACTCCCACAAATGGGTATTGAATGCCACAAGGAAAGAAGATCTAAATACAGGCTACAGAGGAACTATAGTCTCAGATGTCAATCCAGAAACACTGCCACCCAGGGGCTCAATCACAAATTGACTTTTATGTAATCACAAATAAAGGAATAAAGAAATTAAGACACACAGTCTCCTTAAAAATCAGGACTGGCTTTCAACACGGAGGAGCAGTGGTACACAGGGAACTACAATACTGTCCAGACTAGGAAACAGATATGCCAAACAGAAAAACAGAGGAAGTTAATGACCTTTACTACTGTACATTCTATTTATTTATTTATTTTTCATCTTTTACATAAGAAACTATTTTTTCTTTTTTCCTCACTTGATTTTACCTTTTAAATTATTACATTTTTATTTTCAATCAGTATTATTACTACTACTTTTTTACCTTTTTCTTTAAAAAGTGTCATTTTATTTTCTCTTTATTTTATTTTCAGATTAGTGTTTTGCATTCAATTTTAATCTTTCTTTAGCATCATTTTACTCTATCACAACACTACCTTTATTCCATCACTCTCTTCCTAACTTTTCCCCTATTGTTGTCCTGTTTCTCTTACCCTTTTCCTACTTTAGATTTTCCTTATTCTTTCTTTTTACCAACTGGTAAAATTCCATACTACTTATATGTCTAATTTCAAATCCCCTGCTCCAAGTCCATACACATCTCTCTCTTCTCTGTCTTCACTATCCAAAAATTGTTTTTCTCTCTTCTTTTTGTTGTTGTTTGCTTGAATGATGATTAAATGGAGTTTATATGCTTTTTTGTTAGATTGTTTTGCTTATTCTTTTTTTATTTTCTTTGTTTTTGTTTGTTTATTGCTTCTGTATTCCCTTGCCTCAGTGATATTAGTTTTTGTTTGTAGTTTATATTAATTTCCAGGTACTTGTTGCTAGCATTTGTTTGGATTAGTGGCTGTTTTATTGGAGTTTTCACCCCATATATATATATTGTTCCCCTTCTCATTCTTATTTTCTTTATTTTCATTTACTTTTATCTCCTAATTTCATTTTGGCACTCTTTCTTCCTTTTTTTTTCCATTTTCTTTTCTCTCTTCTTCTTACTCTCCTATGCCCTAATTTTCTCTCTTTGATGGTCACCTTTATTCATGGTTATTAATATCATTAATACAGTTCTGTTCAGTGCCTTCTGCAGTGTACTTGGTTGTGTTGTCTTTTGTACCTTTAAATCAATGCAGGAGAGAGAGAGAGAGAGAACTACATAACCAGACACCTGCAGAAGAGAGACCATGAGGAGAAAAAGACAAAGCCCTCATATGAAAGAAAACCAGTCATCACCAGAAAAGGAAGTAAATGAAATGGAGACAAGCAACCTGCCAGAGAAAGAATTCAGAGAAATTGTCATAAGGTGGCTGAAAAGAATGGAAGATAAATTTGACAATATGAGCAAGAACAAAGAGGAAATGGAGAAGCAATAAAAAATGACATCACTGCTGTAAAGACCTCAAGAGAAAGCATCAAGAGTAGGCCAGAAGAAGCAGAGGACTGCATCAGTGAGCTAGAAGACAAGGTAGGAAAGAATACCCAAGTAGAACAGCTTCTAGAAAAATAAATAAATAAAAAGCAGGAGGAGAGCCTAAGGGAATTTTGGGACAATGTGAAACAAAACAATATCCGGATAATAGGGGAGACAGAAGGAGAGGAAACTGAGCAAGGAATAGAAAACCTGTTTGAAGAAATAATTACAGAAACCTTCCCTGATGTAGGGAAGAATGAACCCACGCAAATCCAAGAATCACAGAGTCCCAAGCAAAATGAACCCGAAAAAACCTACACCAAGGCACATTATAATTAGATTGGCAAACACCTCCAACAAAGTTAGAAACTTAAACATAGCCAGAGAAAGACAGAATGGAATGAAATATACAAAGTCATGCAAAGGAAGGGTCTGAATCCAAGAATACTGTACCCAGCAAGGCTATCAATCAAAATTGAAGGTAAAATCAGAAGCTTCATGGACAAAGAAGGAATAACAGAATTTATTACCACCAAACAAGCAATACAGGAAATTCTGAAGGGTCTGCTATAAAACAAACAAACAAACAAACAAATAAATAAATAAATAAATAAGAAGCAAAAAAGAAACACAGGGGTAAAGAATAAAAATGGTGACAAATAAGTATATATCAATAATAACTTTAGAAGTAAATGGATTAAATGCCCCAATCAAAATACATAGGTTAATGGATTGGATAAGAAAATACTACCCATATGTTTGCTGTCTACAAGAAACACACCTCAGAAAAAAAGACACACACAGACTGAAGGTGAATAAATGTAAAACAGTTTTTCAGGCGAAAAAATAAACCTGGGGTAGCAATATTTATGGCTCACAAATTGGATCTCAAAGTGAAGAACGTAACAAGCAATAAGAAAGGCCACTTTGTAATACTAAAAGGAACAATCCAACAAGAAGATATAATTCTGGTAAACATATAGGCACTCAATACAGGAGCACCCAAATATATAAAAACTCCTGGGAGATATTAAGGGAGAGATTGACCACAATACAATCATTATAGGAGACTTTAATACCCCACGATCACCACTAGACAAATCCTCTAAACAAAAAATCAGCAAAGAAACATCAATCCTACATGACTCACTAGACTAGAGGTAATTAATTGACATCTTCAGAACATTTCACCCCAAAGCCACAGAATATACATTCTTCTCATGTTCACATGTGTCCTTTTAAAGACAGACCATATGTTGGGTCATGGGTAAAGTCTCTTCAAATTCATATAGAAATCATATCAAGCATCTTCTCAGATCACAGTGGCATAAAACTTGAAAACAACTTCAATAAAAACAATCCAAAGAAATTAAACACATGGAGACTAAACAGCACGCTATTAGACAATGACTAGCTTACCTGAGAGATCAATGAAGAAATAAAAAACATCCTGGAATCAAATGACAATGAAAACACAATGATCCAAAATCTATGATACACAGTGAAAGAATTCTTGAGAGGGAAGTTCATACCTCTAAAGCCTACTACAAAAACAATAGACAATGGTAATAACTTACCTAACCCAACATCTCAAAGAGTTAGAAATACAGCAAGAAGAAAAGCCCAGGGTAAGCAGAAGGAAGTAAATAATAAATATCAGAGTGGATGCTGAAACTGGTTTGGCTCAGTGGATAGAGCATCAGCCTGCAAACTGAAAGGTCCCATGTTCAATTCTGGTCAAGGGCATGTATCTTGGTTGAGGGCACATCCCCAGTAGGGGGAGTGCAAAAGGTGGCTGGTTGATGTCTCTCTCTCATCAATGTTTCTAACTCTCTATCCCTCTCCCTTCCTCTCTGTAAAAAATCAATAAAATATATTTTAAAAATATATATCAGAGTGGAAATAAATGAAGTAGAGACCAAAGCAACAATAAAAAAGTTTAACAAAACCAAGAGCTGGTTCTTTGAAAGGATACACAGGATTAATGAACCTCTAGCTAGGCTTACCAAGAAGCAAAGAGAGAGGACCCAAATAAACAAAATCAGAAACAAAAGAGGTGAAATAATAACAGACCCCACAGAAATAAAAAGGATTCTTTAAAAATACTATGAACAACTCTATTCCAACAAACTGGACAATCTGCAGGAAATGGACATATTCCTAGAAGAATACAACCTTCCAAAACTCAACCAGGTGGAATCTAAATGTCTCAATAGGCCAATAACAATGGAATAAATTGAAGCATTCATCAAAAAGCTTTCAGCAAACAAAAGCCTGGAGCAGGATGGATTCAGAGGCGAGTTTACCAAGCATTCAAAGAAGAATTAAAACAAATCCTCTTCCGATTATTCCAAAAAATTAAAGAAGAAGGAACACTTACTTCCAAGTTCTTTCTATGAAGCCAGCATCACCCTAATACCAAAACCAGATAAAGACAACACAATAAAAGAGAATTACAGGCCAATATCCCTCATGAACATAGATGGCAAAATCCTCAACAAAATTCTTGCAAATCGGATCCAGTAGTACATCAGAAAGATCATACACCACCACCAAGTAGGATTTATCCCAGGAATGCAAGGATGGAACAATATACACAAATCTATAAACGTAATACATCACATAAACAAATTGAGAGATAAAATTCAAATAGTCATATCAATTGATGCAGAAAAAGCATTTGACAAAATCCAACACCCTCTCTTGATAAAAACTCTCAACAAGATGGGAATAAAAGGAGCATACCTTAACATCATAAAAGTTATATATGATAAACCCACAGCTAACATCATACTCAATGGGCAAAAACTAAAACCATTACCTCTAAGAACAGGAACAAGACAGGGATGCCCACTCTCAACATTCCTGTTTGAGATAGTACTGGAAGTATTAGCCATTGCAATTATACAAAAAGAAGAAATAAAAGGAATCCAAATTGGAAAAGAAGAAGTAAAGCTGTCCTTATTTACAGATGACATGATATTGTGTGTGTATATATATATATATATATATATATATATATATATATATATATATACAAATAAAAGACTGCAACAAAAAACTAATGGACTTAATAAGTGAATTAGGCAATGTAGTAGGATATGAAATTAAAGCCAAGAAATCTATGATATTTCTATATACCAATAGTGAACTTACAGAAAGAGAGACTAAAAAAGCAATCCCATTTATCATCGCACCTAAAGTATTAAGACAAGCCCACAGCAAACATTATACTCAATGGGAAAATACTAAAACCATTTCCCCTAAGAACAGGAACAAGGCAGGCATGCCCACTCTCACCACTCCTGGTCAACATAGCAATAGAAGTCCTAGCCATTGTGCTCAGACAAGAAGAAGAAATAAAAGGCATCCAAATTGAAAAAGAAGAAGTGAAACTTTCCTTATTTGCAGATGACATAATACTGTACATAGAAAACCCGAGGTACTCAATCAAAAATTTATTACACTTAATAAATGAATTTGGCAATGTAACAAGATATAAACTTTTTTTTCTTTCTTTTTTTTAATTAAATCTTTATTATTCAGATTATTACATTTGCTTCTCTTTTTTCCCCTCCATAGCACCCCACCACCCAGCTCCCACCCCTCCCTCTGCCCTTAGCTTCCTCCCATTGATCTCATCCATAGGTGTATGATTTTTGTCCAGTCTCTCCCTGTACACCCCTCACCCCTTTCCTCCTGAGAATTATCAGTTCACTCCCTTTCTGTGCTCCTGGTTCTAGTATATTCACCAGTTTATTCTGTTGATCAAATTTTTAATTCACTTAATTTTTAGATTCACTTGTTGATAGATATCTGTTTGTTGTTCATAATTTTTTGGCTTTTACCTTTTTCTTCTTCCTCTTCTTAAAGAGCACCTTTCAGCATTTCATATAATACTGGTTTGGAGTTGATGAACTCCTTTAGCTTTTTCTTCTCTGTGAAGCTCTTTATCTGCCCTTCAATTCTGAATGATAGCTTTGCTGGATAGATTATTCTTGGTTGTAGGTTCTTGGTATTCATCACGTTGAATATTTCTTGCCACTCCCGTCTGGCCTGCATCGTTTCTGTTGAGAAATCAGCTGACAGTCGTATGGGTGCTCCGTTGTAGGTAATGAACTGTTTTTCTCTTGCTGCTTTTAATATTCTCTCTTTGTCTTTTGCTCTTGGCATTTTAATTATGATGTGTCTTGGTGTGGTCCTCTTTGGATTCCTTTTGTTTGGGGTTCTGTTTGCTTCCTGGACTTGTTAGTCTATTTCTTTCACCAGGTGGGGGAAATTTTCACTCATTTCTTCAAATAGGTTTTCAGTATCTTGCTCTCTCTCTTCTTCTGGCACCCCCACAATTCTGATGTTGGTACGCTTGAAGCTGTCCCAGAGGCTTCCCCTATTATGTTCACATTTTTGTATTCTTTTCTCTTCTTGCTTTTCCAGTTGAGTGTTTTCTGCTTCTTTATATTCCAAATTTTTGACTTGACTCTTGCCTTTCTTTAGTCTGCTGTTAGGACTCTGTACAATATTTTTTACTTCAGTCAGTATATGTTTAATTTCTAGTTCCATCTCTAGTTGGTTCTTTTTCATCTCCTTTTGGGTCTCACTAATTTTATCCAACTTTTCTATGATATTCTTGAAAAACCTTATAAACGTGGTTTTGAACTCGATATCCTGTCATTTTTTTTCCTCCATTCCTTTTGTTTGTGATCCCTTCCCTTGTCTCAGCATTTTCACTATGCTGGGAGAACTTCTGTGTTGGATTCAGCCTTATGATAGCAGGCTTGCAAAAACGCAGAAGCCTCTGATGAGCTTGGGATGGGTGGAGTCTCAGGGCTTAAGGGACCGCCTTGCCTTCCAGTCGGCCCCGCCCTCCACGGCCCCCAAGTCTCACGTGACTGGGCAATGGCAGGAGCAGTCCTTGTGCGCACGCACCGAAGTGCCTCCAGACCGCTGCCTTTCCAGCTCCCCTGCGCCCCAGGACCACATGAGTCTAGGTCTCCAGGGTTTCGCCCGAAACAGGGGCCCAGTGCACTCAGAAGTGGCGCAGTTGGGAGGGTCTGTCTCCAGCCCAGTCGCAAAAGCCAGCGGCCCAATCAGCAATCTGTCCTCCAAGCAGTGCCGTGCGCGCCGCCACCAGCCCTCTGATCTTTTGCGACTCCCCTAAATTTCCGTGCACCTCTTCCTTTTCACAGTCCAAACTCCCCCTGTATGAGTTTCGGCTGGATCTGGGGTTTAGTGTCGTAGGATAAGGGGTTCAATGCCGTTGGGAGTCTCCGTTTCCCTCCAGCCAGAGAAAGCCAGCCAGGTAGTCCGGCACCTACTCTCTCAGTGCGCACGTCTCCGTACCTCAGCTTTTTGCAGCTCCTCTGGGTCTCCATGAGCCCCTCTCTTTCCCTCTAGCTGTAGAACTTCCACTCAGCCAGCCTTCCTGTGGTTCTGGATGATGTCCGTTCTGTCTTTTAGTTGTAGTTTTGAAATTGTTGTGCGAGGCAGCAGTGTAGGTGTTTACCTATGCCGCCATCTTGGATTCCCTCACAAGATATAAACTTAATGCCAAGAAATCTATGGCATTTCTACAAAACAATAGTGAACTTACAGAAAGAGAGACAAAAACAAACAAACAAACAAACAAACAAACAAATAAAAAAGCATTTACCATCACACCAAAAAAATTAAGATACCTAGGAATAAACTTAACTAAAAAGGTAAAATACTTGTTTTCAGAAACTACAGGACACCAAGAGAGAGAGAGAGAGAGAGAGAGAGAGAGAGAGAGAGAGAGAGAGAGAGAGAGAGGGAAAGGAAGATGTAAACAGATGGAAGAGCATACCATGCTCAAGGATTGGGAGAATCAACATCATTAAAATATCCATACTAACCAAAGCAATATATAGAATCCATGCACTCCCCATTAAAATACAAATGGCATACTTCTCAGACCTAGAGCGAGCTCTCGAAAAATTCATCTGGAATAAAATGACACTGGATAGCTGCAGCAAACCTGAGAAAGAAGAAGAAAGTAAGTGGGATCTCAATACCAGATATAAAACTGTATATTACAAAGCCACTGTTCTCAAAACTACCTGGGACTGGTACAAGAACAGACATATAGATCAATGGAATATAATAGAGAAACCAGAAATAGAACTGAACCACTATGCCCAATTAATATTTGACAAAGTAGGCAAGAGAATACAATGCAGTCAAGACAGTCTCTTCAATAAATGATGTTGACAAAATTGGACAGATACATGTGAAAAAATGAACCTAGACCACCAATTTTCACCATACACAAAAATAAACTAAAAATGGATAAGGGATTTAAACATAAGACAGAAAACCATAAAAATACTAGGGGAATCCACAGACAGCACAATCTCAGACATATGCCGAAAGAACTTATTCACTGATACTGCTCCAAGGGCAATGGAAGCTAAAGAGAAAATAAACAAATGGGACTCATAAAAATAAAAAGCTTTTGTACAGCAAAAGAATCCATCAACGAAACAGCAAGATAGCCTACTGCATGGGAGAACATATTTGCCAATGTTATCACTGATAAGGGTTTAATCTCCAATATTTACAGGAAACTCATACAACTTAACAAAAGGAAGATAAACAACTCAATAAAAAAAATTGGCAATGGACCTAAATATATACTTTTCAAAAGAAGACATAAGGAAGGCCAAGAGACATATGAAAACATGCTCAAAGTCACTAATCATATGAGAGGTACAAATCAAAATGATAATGTAGTACCATTTCATACCTGTCAGACTGGTTGCCATTAACAAAGCAACAAATGACAAGTGTTGGTGAGGATGCGGAGAAAAAGGAGCCCTTGTGCACTGCTGGTGGTAATGCAGACTAGTGCAGCCACTATGGAGAACAGTTTGGAGTTTCCTCAAACAAAAACCTAAAAATGGAACTCCCATTTGATTCAGTGATCCCACTTCTAGGATATGTCCCAAGAAACTAGAAACACCAATCAGAAAAGATATATGCAACCCTACGTTCATAGTAGCACAATTTACCATAGGTAAAATTTAGAAACAGCCTAAGTTCCCATCAGCAGAAGAGTGGATTAAAAAACTGTGGTGCATCTACACAATGGAATTTTATGCTGCAGTAAAAAAGAAGGAGTAAAAGGGAAGGAATTCTTACCATTTGTAGCAGCATGGATGGAACTGGAGAACATTATGCTAAGCAAAATAAGCCTTTCAAAGAAAGATAAATATCACATTATCTCACTCATTATGGAATATAATGAACAACATAAAGCTGATGAACAAAAACAGATCCTGAGACACAGAAGCATAGATCAGATTGTCAAACCTCAGAGGGAATGTAGGGGAGGGTGGGGGTAAGGGGAAGAAATCAACCAAAGGACTTTTATGCATGCATATAAGCCTAACCAATGGACACAGACAACAGGAGAGTGAGGGCATGAGCTGGGTGGGGTGGAAGCTGGCAATAGGGCTGTAAGGACACATATTTAATACCTTAATCAATAAAGAAAAAATTTAAAAATAAAGTCCCTGGCATATAGTATCTTGTGGATAGTTGGAAGGGACTATATCAGGATAAAGACATGTGTTTTAAAAAGTGATCATTTTTCTTTAGGGTTGGGAAACTGAGATGGGCTGACTCTTAAGGCATTCTGTTTGCATCAGGCACATTAGTAATTTTATGCAGGCTATTTTATAAGTTGCAAAACAAAACAACTCTCCTGTAGAATTAGAATTTGAGACTGCTGCAAAATCATAATTTCCAATCCTCATCTCTTTTCTGTCCTCCTCCAACCCCCACCAATTCCAAAGCCTTTCCTCCATTTGCCCATGACCATTACTCCCTGTAAAACTCTGAAGCAACATTTTCACTCACTCTCCATCCTGTCTCTCCCAATTTAAACAACAAATATTTTCCTCAATTACCCTCCTCCAGGTGACAGATAACAAATGTGGGCTGTTGTAACAATGGATTCCCCAAGCAGTGCTTCAAAACAAACCATGGAATTGATGACTTATACAGGCTATTCTCTTCTAAGAGTTTTATAGTTTTAGCTAAGGCATTACCTTTAATAGGAAAAACAACAACAACAACAACAACAACAAACAAACAAACCTAAATAGCCATGAACTCTTTCTGGGAAAATCAATGATACATCCATATTACAGAACTCCATATGATAGTTAAAAAGATTGAGGTATATCTATGCATACTGATATGGAAAGACAATCAAGACAAATTGTTAAGTTAAAAAAAATTCAAGTTTCTTTTAAAGAAACATGGATAGGGCAGGAGCTGGATGCCAGGGCAAAAGAAGGAACATTGAGGGCATCTGTAACACTCTCAACAACAGAAAGAAAGGAAGTGAGGGAGGGAGAAAGGAAGCTATAAACACAAACTATGTATTTTTAGGTTTGTATGTAAGAATGTTTATACATGTACATATGTGCCAGCATGTGCATGCATGTTTGTGTGCATATGCACGCACACACGCATACACCCATGGCATCCCATGACTCAGAGACTAAGTTAATGTGCTCATATGTGTCCTCACCCCAGGATTCTTTCTGCTTTCTCCAGAGAAATCATTGTGAGCCAAAGCTCCTTAAAATGCAAAAAAAAATTAGTTATAAAATTTGTTCCTAGATCCAAAGTAAATGTAATATCTAACTGAATAACCCATCCCCAATTCTGTTCATACAAGGTCTCCCCCATCCCTGAGTTCTTAGAGATAAAGAGCTAAAACAAGTGTTATAGGGAGAATACAGCTGTTATATTTGTGTTCTTCCTTACATGATTATTCTCCAGTAAGTGTATAAGGACTCTTCTTATGATACCATGCATCCTCGTTGTTATTTGCCATTCTGTCAGCTCTGACTCTGGTGACCCTATAAATGAGTGATGTCCACAATGCCTTGCCTTACAATCCTTTAAGATCCTAAAGATTCATGCCTATGGCTTCTCTTATGGAGTCAATCCATCTCATATTTGGTCTTCCTCTTCTCCTACTTTCTTCTATTTTTCCCAGCTATTGTCTTTTCCAAAGAACTCTTCCTTGTCATGAATTGCCAGAAATCATATAGCTTTAATTTTGTCATTTTTGCCACCAGTGATGTTTCAGGTTTAATTTGTTCAAATACTCACTTGTTCATCTTTTTTGGTAGTTCAGTGTATCCATAGAGCTCTCCTAAAACACCATGTTTCAAATGAATCTTTTCTTCCCCTATCAGCCTTCTTTACCATCCAACTTTTGCATCAGTATATAGTAATTGGGAATACAAGGGTGTAAATGACCTTAAATTAGTCTCTAATGACACATTTTTGCTCTTTCTAATCTTTCCTAATTCTTCCATTGCTCCCTGTCCAAATATCAGCCCTCTCTTGATTTATTGATTAGTTTCCATTTGAATTGATGACTACATCAGGGTATTCTTCCTCTTCATATGCTGGCTCATTAAGAAAGAAGCTTCATGTATGAGGAAATATGAAATTGTAGAAGTTGGACTCTACCTAAAACTACTATTATTAATTTTCTCTCAACAATCGAAAAGAGATGTGGTATATTGGCCCTTTGAGACCATATTGTGTTTGTAGACAGTAAACAAACTGATTAAGAGTGTTGGATTGTGAACTAGGTTTAAAATACTAGTTCTGCCAACCAGTAAACTATGGGACTTTGGGTTTTATTTTTCCATCTCTCTGAAATCTTCTATTACTTCATTGTTGCTGTGAAGATTAAATGGCAAAATGTGAAATGCTTAGCACATTGTAAGAATACAGAAAAAAACTTAAAAATGTCTTCATTTTTCATATAGAAATTGTGTATTTCTTCTGTAGTCATGATTTTTGTCTTCTTGATGTTCAAAGGCAACCCTGCATTGGCACTTTCTCCTTTCACTTTCATTAGAAGTCATACTAAATCATCACTGCTATGTTCTGCCAGTAAAATGGTATCATCTGAATATCTTAAGTTGCATATTGATATTTCTTTCACCAATTTTCACTCCTTCTGAGTTTAGTCCAGTTTTTCACATGATAATAGAGGCCTGGTGCATGGATTTGTGCACGAGTGGAGACCCTTGGCTTGACCTGTCCCCTATCGCAATCCGTGACCCCTTGGAGGATGTCTGACTGCCAGTTTTGGCCTGATCCCCTCAGGCCAAGCTGAGGGACCCCAACAGTGCACAAATCCATGCACTAGGCATCTAGTATATATATATATGATCTTTGGTTAATCTCTTCCCTTCCTCCTTCCCTCTTCCCTTTGAGATTCATCAGTCTGTTCCATGTTTCTATGCCTATGCATTGAATGTCTGGCCCCTGGTGATCAGTGTGCATCGTAACTACTGGTTAAAAAGTGGAATGGTCACTTAGGGTTTTTTTTATATATAGATATTCTGCATGCAGATTTAAAAAAAATAAGGAGATAAAATGAACACGTGTCTGATACATTTACCTATAGGAAATCATTCTGTCTCTTCATGTTCTGTCCTGACAGTTTCTTCTTGTCCATAATACAAGTTACACATCAGTACAATCAAGTGTTAAGGAATGCTCATTTTTTAAAAGGAACCCATAGTTTTTTATGATCACAGTCAGAGGATTTTCTGTAGTTTATAAAGCAAACACCATCTTTTGAATTTTTTCAGAGCACTTCAATAGTCAATGAACATTCAAAATTTGATGCTGAGTGCTTCTTCCTTTTTTAATTATCAACATGTCTTTTTTTGGTTTGTTTGATTATTTTATCCCTGAATGCTTATGTAAAAAGTTATCAATTTCATCTTTAGAAGCATCTATAGTTGGAGCATAGACTTGAATGATGGTTATGTTGGTAGGCACTCCTATAAGTCTGATTCATACTATTCAGTCAGACCTCACATTGTAGGCCCTAACTGCCTGTACTATATCTTGCCTCACTATTAAAACCACCCTGTTTCTGAGATTGTAATTTCCAGAGTGGGATACTTTGCCTCATTCCAGTTCATTTTAGTTTGCTAACACAAAGCACTGCAATATTCAGATGTTCCATTTCTTGCTTTACCATTTCCAATTTACCTTGGTTCGTGTTTCTTATGTTCCATAATCCATTCATATGTGCTGTGAAATACTGTATGTGTTGTATTTTCCTTGCTCCTTTCTGCACATTAGCCACTAGATATCTTTCTGGCTTTTATCTAGGTGGAGCCTTAGAGACAATGTTATTTGTATGTGTCCTCTTCTCTTCCCATGAGACTGAGTGCCTTTGGACCTGAGAGTCTCTTCTTTCAGCACTATCTCATATTTCATTTTGGATTGTATCATCATAGCGTTTTCAAGATAAAATGAAAGGAAAATATAAAAAGAAAACACAGCAGTGGTTTATCATTACCTTCTACTCCTCAGTGTTTGGGCCCAAACCACCTCTTCTGTGATGTTACAATCACCAAACACCTACAAAATGTAAGCACACCTGTGATACCAGGTGCACTATTACTTCACATTTCTTGGTGTTACCCTAAGGGGAAATTGAGGATACTTTTTTTGTTCAGGCAGTGAGTGATTTCCTCAAATAAAGCTAATTAGAAGAATATATGATCCTGTATACTTTGAAGACAATTCCAGTAGACTTGTTCCAAGGATCAAAAAGAATAAAGAGATGCCACTCTTATGTAACAAAACAAACTAAAATAAAAAACAAAGATTCTAAACCTGTAGGCAATATTGCATTTTAGACATATGGTTTAGCATGACAATTTATATAGTACAACCTATCTTGGATTCTTCTATGAAATTAAAAAGGAGAGAACTAAATAGATCAATAAAATAAACAGAATATTATAGAGAGGAAAGAATGGATATAAGAAAGTTATAGTTAAATTAGAAACATAAACATAAGCCCCTGGTTTTGAAAGGTTTCTCCCATACATTCCAGAAGCTAGCAACACAGGTTAGGTCTGACTGAGCAAGTCTTTTTCCCTCTCTATACTTCAATTTTCCCAGGCATGCAATAAATCTCTTGGATCAGGTAGAATATTTGGGCCCTTCAGCACTGACACTTCAGAGTTCTCTTTTCCCTCCTTTTTCACACTCCCCTCTGCCACAGTATAATTCTAAAGTCTCAAGAGTAGGACCCACTGACCAAAAGACAGAAATGATGTACTCTCTACAACCTGAATTGGTCACCTCTAAAAGTGGAACAGTAAGTCCCTGGCCCTTGATCTGCTGAGGCATAGTAGTGTGTCTGCACATGCATGCTCAGTGGGATTGGGTTTGGGCGAGGGTCACATCCTAAGTGCAGAGGGCAGACAGAGAGAATCAAAGGAAAGAGTTTCTCTCCTAAGCATGCTAATAACTTTGGCAGTCACTGTGCCACCAAAAATTAGCCAGGCTTGGCCCAGGACATTGGCCTATCCAACTCACTCAACATTTGCCCTTAAGAGAATCCAAGAGAGACATAGACCCTATACTTCTAAATTATACCTGGCCTCTGCATTGTCCCCTTAGCCCATGTGGCTCAGTTGGTTGGAGCACTGTCCCATCCCTATTTTTTTTTTTTTTTGGTAGATGGGTACAAAATATTTTTTGGTGTTGCATCATTTTAGTAATTAGTTTCTATGTGTCATGAGAAGAAAAAAGTTGAAAATTGCTACTATAAATCAACACCAATCTGGAGCCACTCCTACTTGGACAGTCATGGCCTCAGTGGAAAATGATCTGAATGTTATTGCCAAAACAGGCCTCTGATTCAGCCACACTTCAAGTGGTTTGAGCAGACCTCAGCCAAAAGGTAGAATGACATGTGTGTAGGTATACTTATAGAGGGGCTGCTTTGGATATTCTAGTCCTTTCAAGTAGAAGAAGCTCCCACTACTTTATTTCAAAAGTAAATATTGAATTATAATATTGGTATCAACAGATATTTATTCACTATCAACTACAGAGACACCTCAGAGATACTGTGAATTTGGTTCCAGAGGAGTGCAATAAAATAAGTATTACAGTAAAGCAAGTCATATTTTTGCTCATGGAGGATCTTGTTTTCAATTTGTAAAAAGTGCAACATTTGTGAAGTGCAATAAAATAAAGCACAATAAAATGAGGTATGCTTATATGTAAGGGACTTGGATAGGTATACGATACAACCCTATCTTTTAAGTGGTTTATTTTTATTGCCATTTTTATAATTCCAATCTAGTTTTACAGCACCTCAGATCTATAAAGCACTTATATGTTTATTAGCCATTTTGAGAGTTACGGCATTGACTGTGGGGTTCAAATTATTACCCAAATATTACAGATAAAAAAATCTGAATCTCAAAGTGGTAAAGTGACTTACTCCAAATCATATATCTAGTAAGTGACAGAGTCAAGATTCAAACCCAGGTATGTCTGACTTCAAAACTTTCACCCTTTCCAACACATAAGGCTATAAGAACACAAATTCCACTGACATTCTAATTTTACTCAATAAATATTTCTTGAATGAGTGGGAAAATAAACAGTGAGAGGAAGTAGCTCATGTTCTAGGGCAGATTCAGGTTGAGTCTGACAACAGTGCATGTGAGTGTGCATGTGGGGGATGTTCTTGGGCATATGGAATTGGTGAAGAGCTGAGGGTAAAAGAAACCTACCTTAACCAGCAGCCCTCTATTAGATAAATTGTGGTAGGGTTATTAATCAATTTTATTTGATTCAATCCTCACAATGATCTTGTGAGTCAGATGTTATATAACCTCTCATTTCTCAAATAGGTAAACTGAGGTCCAGAGTGGTTATGCAACTTGCCTGAGATGGTGGACCAGAAATTTAAACCTGTTTCTAACTCCAAAGTTTTACACTCAACTCCAACCATGTACTCTCTACTTGTCTGTCCTGGGAAAGAAAGGGACTAGTATAAGTGGAGGAATATAGAAAGGCAGAGATTGAGTACTAGAAAAAAAAAACTAAATTACTTCAGGCTCTGAGGAAGATAGAAGTACAGCAGTTACTACACATAATGGGAAGGCAATTCTTAGACCCCATTGCCAGCACAGTCAGAAATATAAGAGGAGCTAAATGACAACTGGTTTCCCAAATGGGATTCTGACGCCATCCTCTTTTCTAGGGATATTTTTAGTCCTTGAGAAGGAGAGCTACAATGTGGGAGCCATTTATATTTCAAAGGTGAGAATGGCTGCTGAGGTAATGGGAGGACCTGTGCCAATTTCAGGAGTATATTTCCCCTTCCATGGTCTATAAATAAGCCCAGAGCAGTCCAGGTATTAAGTATTAAGATAGGTATTAAGGTAGGTATTAAGTATTAACCCTGGCTTTTCTGGGCCCTCTCCCAAGAAGCTATCATCTATTTACTCCTGACAACTAGGAGGCTATGGGGGCATTCTGATGCACTTGGCAGTGGAGTGGTAGCAGCTGCCAAAAAGTCTCTGACTTGCCAGGGGCTGGGCACATTTCCAAAGAAGGAGGGAGGGAAGAAGAAAAACAGATGTGGCAAGATACCCTGGCTTGAACTCCCAGGATTGTGAGAGAGTGCCTTGTTTCCAAGCAGAGGATTTAAAAAACATGGCAGGCATCTACTACCTGGCTGCCCATATTGGAGTTCCTGTAGCATCGAGTTCACAATTTGGTGTGTCAGAAACACCTTGATATAGTACCCATTTTGGAGTTTCTTCTTTATCCAGTGTTCTTGAGGATCTGAACCCACAGCAGGGTGACAACCTTGTTCACTCAGGGAGTGCCCCACCTATCCCTCTCTTACATTCTGCCAGGAAAGCACTAGGAAGGAGAAGCTGAACCCATAGTGTGTATACAGATTCATGGGGCGGGGGGAAGGGGGCGGGCAGGTACAGAGAAGAGAGGCCAACATAGCTGAAAATTTGACAAAATCTGACTGTAGTTTCCTTCACAGCCCATAGGTTGTGCAAACAGCTTTGAAATGTACAGCAGCTAAGTAATTGAGGAAATTGGGTTCAATAATTCTGAATAGATTCTAGAATAGAGTGAGAGGAAGTGTAAGTAGATCCAGCACTGACAAAAGGGCCAGGATCCCTGTGTTCTGATTCTGCACCTACCATTGACTCCTTTTGTATTTTCAAACAAGGATCACTCTTTTCATCTGTAAAATGCTGAAAATGGTCACTGCCCAAGCTGCTTCTGAGTATAGTTATAAGTATCATTTGTAGGCAGAAGCATAATACAATAGCATAGTGGTTATGAGATTAATAAAGCAGAGACACTGGGGGCATCAAGTGAGACCAGAAGTAAAAGCATATAGTGGATATTCAATATATCTATGTTTTCTTACTACTCTAGGAAGAAATCAGGGAAGTCTTCCTATTTACAGTTGACAAATGAAGGAAACTAAGAATCAAAGTGCTTGAGGATGATTTATCAAAAATCTCATGTCCAATAAAGTAAAAGAACCAAGACTTTGAAAGTAGGCATTTTGATTCCAACTTAAATGTTTTATTCCTAATATATAGTGCCCCAAGTGCCTCATCTGTCATACCAGAATAGCAATAATAATAATGACAATTAAATTAGAGAAGTTTTACAAATCCATTTATATCTGGTAAAGCACTCTGTAAAGAATAATGTCATATACAAATCTAAAGAATGACTATAGCATTTCCCTTCCTCCCTCAACTTGTATTTTACTAAATCTTACTAAGGTGAGAGTTTTGAGGTACAGTCTCTTCTGTGACAAGTCCTTTTAATAACTAATGCAAATAGCTAACATTTGTTATGCTATGACTCTTAGTCACAAGCTTATAACAGTACTTAAGTGTATTTACTCTTTTCATTTTTACAACAACCCTATAAGGTGGGTATTATTATCACACTCATTTTAAAGACCATACCTAATTTCATAGACAAAATAAGTTTATACAGGTAAAATGCTGAGAGCATCTGAGCACATAATAAGCACTATATAAATATTCTCTAGAATTATTAATATTACTCCCCTCATTTTCTTTTTTTTAAATATATATTTTTATTGATTTTTTACAGAGAGGAAGGGAGAGGGATAGAAAGTCAGAAACATCAATGAGAGAGAGACATCGATCAGCCGCCTCCTGCATGCCCCCTACTGGAGTTGTGCCCGCAAGCAAGGTACATGCCGAACCTGGGATCTTTCAGTCTGCAGACCAACGCTCTATCCACTGAGCCAAACCGGTCTTGGCTTCCCTCATTTTCTTAATGCAAAGAGTGAAGCACAGAGAAGTTTTAGTTCCCACTGACCCTTGAAAAATCCCCCAGAAAAAAATGGCAGCGGAATAGACAGAGCTTTGTCGCTGGGCAGAGGGAGAGAGAGCAGCTGAGAGTCGCATGGGGAATGTTTGTTGGCAAGTTAAGAGTCAGTTATCCTCCAGGAAAAGGCGGGGAACTGCTGGACGGGGCTCTCCTGGCCAGGCAGCCCCACTGCCAAGGGGTTTTTGTCGGCCAGAGCCACCAGCGCGAACACAGAGACCACACCATCTTGCAGAGGGAGGTGGATGTCTGCCGTGGTCTGAAAGCTGCAGCTGGCTGAAACACCCACTGAACAGCAGGAGACTCAGAACAACGCTCTCCAATCGGCACAGACACATGGCAGATTCAGAGATCCACATGGCAAATGGAAAGCTCAGATTTCGCTTGGGATAAGGTGAAGTCTCCTGCCCCTCAGAACAGAGACACGCACACTGTGGGAGCTGGGCTGCGGGAAAGCTGCCTCTGGAGAGGTCCGCGGAGGTGGGCAGGGCATGATCCATAAGTGTGGAGGCAAACTCTCAGAGCTGTTCACAGAGGGGAGCTCTGGAAAATGACTCGTTTTTTATCTGAGGCAGAGGGACAGCCTGGGAGTTATTAGAGTGTCCCAGCTGCAAAATCCCCACAAACCGGCTTTGAGAACCACAGAGTAGCAGGATCTGAGCACAGCCTAGAGGGGTCCTGTGCTTTGTCTTAGAGATCAATTCCGAAACACTGCCACCCAGTGGATGACGCTCAAATTGACTCTCGAATAACCAAAAAGAATAAAGAGATTAAAACATCACCAGTGCAACACAGGGAACTGCAATACCTTTCCTACTGGGAAACAGAAGTGCCAAGCAGAATAATAGTGGAAGTGAATGATCACTCTATTTTCTTTTTCTCTTTTTCAATTTTTTTTTATTTTTCATTTTTACATATTTTAATTAAAAGACTATTTTTTTTCTTTCTGCCTCAATTGATTTTACCTTTTTGATTATTACATTTTTGTTTTCAACTAGTATTATTAATTACTACTAGTATTTTACCTTTTGGAACATACTATTTTCATCTTTCCTTTAGCATAATTTTACTCCAACTCAACTCTACCTTTATGCCAACACTTTCCTCCTAACTTTACCCATTTTGTTGTCTTGTTTCTCTTTCCCTTTTCCAACTTTAGTTTCCCCCTATTCTTTCTCTTTACCTGGTTAAAATTTTACCGCATTTATAAATCTAATTTCAAATCCCCTACTACAAGTCCATACAAACCTCTCTCCTCTTGTCTTCACTAGCCAAAAAGTTGTTGTTTCTCTATGTCCTTTTGTTACTATTTGCCTGAACAGTGATTATATCAATTTTTTGAACTTTTTCATGACATTGTTTTAGCGTATTCTACTTGTTTTATTTTGCTTTTTGCTTGCTTTGTTTTTTACCTCTCTTTTCCCTCGCCTCCCTTGATACCAGTTGTTATCTACAGTTTCAATTAATCTCTAGGTACTGCTTGCTGGCCTTTATTGGGATTAGTGACTATTCTATTGGAGTTTTCTCCTAACATCTATATTTTGTTCCCCTTTTCTCTCTTATCTGCTTTCTTTTCTCTCTGACTTTGTTTCTCTATCGCTTTTCTTTTTCTTCTTCTCCCTTTTTTTAAATTTTATTTTATTTTGGTTTTTGGTTCATTTATTTATTTATTTCTCCCTCTCCCAATTTGATTTTGGCACTTCTTTCCTTTGTTTTTTCCCCCAGTTTCTTCTTCCTCTTTCTCTACTTACCCCTAATTTGTCTTCCATTGGTGTTCACCTTATTGGTGATTATTAACACTGAGAATATATTTCTGGTCAGTACCGAATTGTATTGTAGTTTGTGCCTTTGAATCAATGTAGGAGAGAGAACTACATAACCAGACACCCGGAGAAGTAAAACCATGGGCAGGAGTAGAAACAGCCTGCATACAACAGATAGGCAGGTTTCACCAGAAAAGGAAGTAAACGAAATAGAAGCAGAAATAAGCCTGCCAGAGAAAGAGTTCAGAGAAATGATCATAAGGTGGAAGAAAAGAATGGAAGACAAGTTCGACATTGTGAGTAAGAGCCAAAAGGAAATGAAGAAGGCCCAAGAGGAAATGAAGAAGAAGCAAGAAGAAATGCAGAAGCAGCGAGAAGAAATGCAAAAGAAGCAGTAAGAAATGCAGAAGAACCTAAAAGATATGCAGAATAATCAAGAAAAATGAAAAATGACATCACTGCTATAAAGAACTCAATAGAAAGCATCAAAAGTAGACTAGAAGAAGCAGAGGACCGCTTCAGTGAGCTAGAAGAAAAGGTAGGAAAAAAATACCCAAGTACAGCAGCTTCTAGAAAAAAAAAAAGTTAAAAAGCAAGAGGAGAGGCTAAGGGAACTTTGGGATAACATAAAACAAAACAACATCCGCATAATTGGGGTTACATAAAGAGGGGAAACTGAACAAGGATTAGAGAACATGTTTGAAGAAATAATGACAGAAAATTTCCCCAATAGAGGAAAGAAAAAACCCACACAAATCCAAGAAGCTCACAGAGTCGCAAGCAAAATTAACCCCAACAAACCGACACAAAGGCACATTATAATTAAATTGGCAAACACCAACGACAAAGTAAGAATCTTAAAAGCAGCCAGAGAGAAACAAAGTTACCTACAAAGGAACCCCCATAGACTAGCTACTGATTTCTCAACAGAAACTTATAAGGCCAGAAGGGAATGGAATGAAATATACAAAGTCATGCAAAGGAAGGGTCTGAATCCAAGAATACTGTACCCTGCAAGACTCTCAATCAAAATTGAAGGTGAAATCAGAAGCTTCACAGACAAAAAAGAACTATGGGAATATATTACCACCAAACCAGCAATGCAAGAAATGTTAAAGGGTCTGCTGTAATAGAAAGAAAGAGGAATCAAAGAAGGAACTCGGGGGTAAGGTCCAAAAATGGCAATAGATAAGTACTTATCAATAATAATTTTAAATGTAAACGGATTAAATGCTCCAATCAAAAGACATAGGGTAACCGATTGGATAAGAAAACATGCTCCATATATCTGCTGTCTGCAAGAAACCCACTTCAGGAAAAGAGATGCACAGAGATTGAGGGTGAGGGGATGGAACATGGTATTTCAGGCAAATGGAAATGAAAAGAAAACCTAAGGTTGCAATACTTATATCTGACAAATTAGATCTCAAAGTGAAGGACATAACAAGAGATAAAGAAGGCCATTTCTTTATATGCACCCAATATAGGAGCACCTAAATACAGAAAAAAAAAATTCATGGAGGATATTAAGGGGGAGATTGACAGCAATACAATCAGAATAGGAGACTTTAATACCCCACTGTCACCATTGGACAAATCCTCTAAACAAAAAATCAGCAAAGAAACATCAATCCTAAATTACACACTAGACCAGATGGAATTAATTGACATCTTCAGAATGTTTCATCCCAAAGCCACAGAATATAAATTAGTCTCAAGTGCACATGGGTCATTTTCAAAAATAGATCATATGTTGACTCCTAGACAAAGTCTCTTCAAATTCAAGAAGATAGAAATCATATAAAGCATTTTCTCAGACCACAGTAGCAGAAAACTGAAAATCAACTATAATAAAAAAATAGAAAGAAATCAAATGCATGGAGTCTAAACAGCATGCTATTAAACAATGACTGGGTAACCAGAGAGACCAAGGAAGAAATAAAAACCATCATGGCAACAAATGAAAATGACAGTACAACAATACAAAATTTATGGGACACAGTGAAAGCAGTCTTGAGAGGGAAGTTCATAGCCCTACAAGCCTACTGCAGAAAAATGGAAACAATGGTAATAAATTACCTAACCCTACAACTCAAAGAGCTAGAATGAGAGCAACAAGAAAATCCCAGTGTAAGCAGAAGGAAGGAAATAGTGAAGATCAGAGCAGAGATAAACAACTTGGAGACAAAAGAAACAATTCAAAAAATCTACAAAACCAAGAGCTGATTCTTTGAAAGGATAAACAAGATTGATGGACCTCTATCCAGGCTCACGAAGAAACAAAGAAAGAAGACCCAAATAAACAAAATCAGAAATGAAAGAGGAGAAATAACAATAGACCCTTTGGAAATACAAAGGATTGTTAAAAAATAATATGAACAACTTTATTCCAACAAACTGGACAACCTGCAAGAAATTGACATTTTCCTAGAAAAATATAACCTTCCAAAACTCAATGAGGAAGAATCTAAACATCTCAATAGTCCAATAACTATGAAAGAAATTGAAGCAGTCATCAAAAAGCTTCCAGCAAATAAAAGCCAGGGACCAGATGGCTACACAGGAGAGTTTTACCACACATTCAAGGAAGAATTAAAACCTATCCTTCTCAGACTATTCAAAAACATGCAAGAAGAAGGAACACTTCCAAACACCTCCTATGAAGCCAGCATCACCCTAATATCAAAACCAGATAAAGACAACACAATGAAAGAGAATTATAGGCCAATATCTCTCATGAACATAGATGCCAAAATCCTCAAGAAAAATTCTAGCAAATCGGATCCAGCAGTACATCAGAAAGATCATACAACATGACCAAGTAGGATTCATCCTAGGAATTCAGGGATGGTACAATATCTACAAATCAATAAATGTGACACATCACATAAACAAATTGAGAGATAAAAATCACATAGTCATATCAATTGATTCAAAAAAAGCATTTGACAAAATCCAATACCCTTTCTTGATAAAAACTCTCAGCAAAGTGGGAATAGAAGGAGCATACCTCAACATCATAAAAGCCATGTATGATAAACCCACAGCTAACATCATACTCAATGGGCAAAAAGTAAAACCATTTCCCCTAAGAACAGGAACAAAACAGGGATGCCCACTCTCACCTCTCCTGTTCGACATAGTTCTGGAAGTATTAGCCACTGCAATTAGACAAGAAGAAATAAAAGGCATCCAAATTGGAAAAGAAGAAGTAAAGCTGTCCTTATTTGCATATGACATGATATTGTACATAAAAAACCCAAAGGACTCTATTCCAAAACTAATTGACTTAATTAATAAATTTGGCAATGTAGCAGGATACAAAATTAATGCTAAGAAGTCTGTGGCATTTCTATACACTAATAGTGAAATTACAGAAATAGAAACTAAAAAAGCAATCCCATTTACCATCACACCAAAAAAATTAAAATACCCAGGAATAAACCTAACTAAAGAGGTAAAAGACCTATATGTAGAAAACTACAGGCCACTGAAAAAAGAGGTATAGGAAGATGTTAACAGATGGAAGAGCATATCATGCTCATGGGTTGGGAGAATCAACATCATTAAAATGTGCATACTACCCAAAGCAATCTATAGATTCAATGCACTACCCATTAAAATACCAACGACATATTTTACAGACCTAGAAATAATTCTTCATTGATTCATCTGGAACAAAAAAGACCACGAATAGCTACAGCATTTCTGAGAAAGAAGAATAAAGTAGGTGTGATCTCAATACCAAATTTCAAGCTATACTACAAAGCAACTGTTCTCAAAACAGCCTGGTACTGGCACAAGAACAGACATATAGAACAATAGAATAGAATAGAGAACCCAGATATGCACCCAAACCACTATGCTCAACTAATATTTGACAAAGGAGACATGAACATTCAATGGATCCAAGATAGCCTCTTCAATAAATGGTGTTGGGAAAATTGGACAGATACATGGAAAAAAATGAAACTGGACCACCAACTTACACCAAATACAAAAATAAACTCAAAATGGATACAGGACTTAAACATTAGTAGGGAAACCATAAAAATACTAGAGGATTCCACAGGCAGCACAATCTCAGATATATGCTGAAAGAACTTCTTCACTGATACTGCTCCAAAGGCAATTGAAGCTAAAGAAAAAATAAACAAATGGGACTACATCAAAATAAAAAGCTTTTGCACAGCAAAAGAAACCATCAACAAAACAACAAGAAAGATCACTGTATGGGAGAACGTATTTGCAAATGATATCACAGATAAAGGTTTAATCTCCAAAATCTACAGCCAACTTATACAACTTAATAAAAGGAAGATAAACCGTCCAATAAAAAATGGGCAACGGACCTAAATAGAACCTTTCCGAAAGATGACAGAAGGAAGGCCAAGAGACACATGAAAACATGTTCAAAGTCATTAATCATCCAAGAGATGGAAATCAAAACAACAATGCGATACCATCTTACACCAGTCAGAATGGCAATCATCAACAAATCAACAAACGACAAGTGTTGGCGAGGATGCGGAGAAAAAGGAACCCTTGTGCAGTATTGGTGGGAATGCAGACTGCTGCAGCCACTGTGGAGAACAGTATGGAGTTTCCTCAAAAAACTAAAAATGGATCTCCCATTTGACCCTGTAATCCCACTCTTAGGAATTTATCCTAAGAAATCACAAACACCAATCAGAAAGGATTTATGCACTCCTATGTTCATAGCAGCACAATTTACAGTAGCTACAATTTGGAAACAGCCTAGGTGCCCATCATCAGATGAGTGGATCAGAAAGCTGTGGTATATCTACACAATGGAATTCTATGCTGTCATTAAAAAGAAGGAATTCTTACCATTTGCAGCAACCTGGTTGGAACTGGAGAGCCTTATGCTTAGTGAAATAAGCCAGTGAATGAAGGAGAAGCACCACATGATCTCACTCATTTGTGGATAATAAAGAACATTATAAACTGATGAACAAAAGGATAGATACAGAGGCAGTAAAGCTTTAAACAGACTGTGAAATTACAGCAGAAAGATTAAAGTTAGGTGAGGTCGATAAAAGATCAATCAAAGGACTTGTATGCATGCATATAAGCATAACCATGAACATAGACACTGGGGGGTTGGGTTATGCCTGGGAGGGAGGGGGTGCAATGGGGAGATATGTATAAAAATTACTAAAAAAATTAAAAATTAAAATTAAAAAAAGAAAAATCCCCCAAATGAAGTTTTCCAAAGAGATCATATCCCTGCCTTCTGACATCTTGTTCTTGAACCTGCAACCCCCTAATGGGCTATAAGAGCAGCCCTAGGCTTGGCCACAATCAATTCTGTGCCAAAGCAGCTAGAGTTTTTGGAGCCACTTAGCTCTGGAGGTTTAAATAAATACACTTCAAAAATAAAATACCCTGGAGGAAGCTGACCAAAATCCAGTTTCCCTAGGAAACACTAAGGACCAGGTTTTCATCTCCATTTGCATGTAATGATTCATTGCAAACTTGTGGCCTTTGCTACTTACTGCTTTCATATCCATTATCTCAGTTTAGCCTTATAGTAGATCTACAAGGTATTTGAGGGAAGAATGAGGATTTCCAGTTATCAGAGAAGTCTGCAAAAATTCAAAAGGAGAAGGTTTGTCAGAATTATTTGTGTAAGAGCCAAGACTGGAACTCTGAAAGTGTTTGAAAATGATTTATCAAAAATTTCTGGGTACCTACTTGACTTTTGCTTTCTTGTTTGTCAGGGAAAATCCTTTTCCTTCTGTGGGACTCAGTGTCCTCATCATCTGGAAAATAATGTGATTGGACCAGATGGTCAACAGGATCTCTGACTTATATCTATGTACCCTGACATTCAGCTGTCCTACTCCACTTTGCTTTTTGCATAGACCCCAGTGCTTGTCTGGGCTGGTGTTTAACATCCCAAAGAAAGATAACCATCATCTCCTAGCATTCAGCAGAGGGCACCAGAAGCTTGCTAAAGAGAATCATTCTAAAATTAGCCACTGGGCGTCTCACTGGACTCAGAAAAACAATTATAGGCTAAGCTGGGAGGAAAGAACTAGAGAAAGGCAAAGAAAAAAATAATTGGAAATTAACTATGAAGCCTCTGGTTCAAATGGAGAAACCGAGGTCCAGAGAGGGAAAGGTCATCTCTCAAGGTCACAAAACAAGTAGGGGATAGAAATGACACTAGAAGCCAGTTTCCTGACCTCACACATGACTGACTCCTTCTACTGGATTCATGTTGTCACAGTATTTAATAATTTACCAAATAACAATAATAATGATAACTGCTATAACTATGGATGCCCATAGTGTGTCATGAGTAGTGCTAGGCTGGGCACCTTATATACTCTGGCTCTTTGATTTCCCACAACAGCCCTCTTAGGTAGGACGTGTTTTGTCTCATTTCACAGATAAAGAGCAAGTAACACACAAGTCTTTGTGATTTCAAAGCTTGTGCTTTTGAAGAATGCACTACAAGGTACCTCTGTGCCCAGTCCACAAAGCCCTGTAGCAAGGAAATGTATTCATTTGTGAACCTCTTCCTAGAGACTGATATCCTTAGATATGCAATACCCACCCAATTTAATTATCAGCTAATGGAATAATTAGGTACATTTGCTTGCTTGATTGTTGTCTTAAAACCACTGAAATGAAATTTAATCTCAGTATTATGCCAATGTTTATGTCCTTAAAGCTTACCAAAATTGATACATGTAGGAAGAGAATGCTTGTGAACATATTAATGTCCTTCTCAGAAAAAGCAGTCTTATTGTTTCTGTCCTGATGGGCCAAGCTCTCTGAAAGTAGAATGTGAGCGATGACAGGACAGGTTGAGAACTATCAAGCTGTCGACTACCTCACCACCACCACCACAACAACAACCAAGAAGGAAAATTTTAATTAACTACCCTTAAAAATACTTTGCCTTACAATTACTGGAGAAACTATAACATACCTTCTTATAAAGACATTCTTAAGTCTCAAAGCCAAATAATCCCTTCTAGTGTTTATTTAACATTCCTCCTACTTCAATTCTAGCACATTTTTTTTTCCATGAATGGTGATGTGGTGAGCACCTGTTTGTCACCACTATAATGAGACACTCTGAAAACTATAGACAGCTAGACTAAAACACTAGACTTGAAGTCAAAAGTGTGATTTGAATGCAAATTCTATTACAATCTATATGACTTCAGATAAGTCACCCAACCTCTCTGAGCTTATTTCCTCACAGGTAAAATAAGGAAAACCACTTTCACCTCACAAAGTTACTTTAAAAATTAAATCAAAACAATATATGTGACAGCACCTGTAAGAGGATGTATATAAAGCTACCATTCAATGAATGCTGGGAGAAGAATGTTATTAGGCTGTCTGCTTACATTCTTCAGGTCAAATAACAAAGTCTTGTTAGAAGAAGGTATTAGAGAAATTTGAGACACCAGGATAGCCTCCATTGGTCCCTTGCCGATTTTTTAATTGGATCATTTATCTTCCTTTTATTAAGTTGTATAAGTTGGCTGTAGATGTTGGAGATTAAAACTTTATCAGTGATAACATTTGCAAATATGTTCCCCCATACAGTGGACCTTCTTGTTGTTTTGTTGATGTTTCTTTTGCTGTGCAGAAGCTTTTTATTTTTATGTAGTCCCATTTCTTTATTTTCTCTTTAGCTTCCATTGCCCTTGGAGCAGTATCAGTGAAGAAGTTCTTGTGGCATATGTCTGAAATTGTGCTGCCTGTGGATTCCTCTAGTATTTTTATGGTTTCCCATTTTATGTTTATTTTTTTTAATATTTTAATTTATTTTTCCCTTTATTGCCCCCACCCCCCTGTACATGCCCTTATCCCGCCCCCACCTTCCTGCATTGCCCTATATCCACTGGCTATCCACACACACACATGCATACAAGTCCTTCAATTGATCTCCTATAGGCCCCTCCTCCCCAACTTCCCCTACCTTCCCACTGTAGCAGACAGTCTGTTCATTGCTTCTTTGCCTCTGTGTCTGCTTCCCCACCGCCCTGATTCTTGTCTTTAAAATCATCTTTCCCTTGTAGGCTAGAAATAAACCTACCTGAGCAAAAGAAAAAATGATTGAGTCCCAATTTCAATGTCCAATAGTTTTGAGACCCAGTTTCAATATCAGAGAGTTCCTTATGTGTAAATGTCATCAATGCTGTCTGGACCCTGGACAAATGGTGGCAATGTCGGTCCAACCCTCTCTGGTTTGGTCCTGGTCATCCTGTAGTGATGCTCAGCTGCTAAATGTTCACTTGGCAAGGCAAGGTGATCTTCTTCCATCTGAGGATTGTTTCTCCTCTTGCCTTCGTGTTTGGCGCAGACCTGTCAGTTCCTCTCTGTTGCAGGAATCCACTTGGTCTTGGAGTTGTTTTCTGAAAGTATATAAATATATTCTCGACCAAGAGTTAATAAAGGAATCTTATCTATAAAATTGACTTGGGTCCTTTTTATTTTTGCCTACCCACTTTTCCTTTGGCTTATTTTGACACCATGTGTGTTTTTCATGGGTGTCTTGCTATGGCATTATAAATGGAAATTAATCTTATAAAGTAAAAATTTTCCTAATGTAATATTAGGAAAATAATATAATAAAAATATAAAAATATATAATATTTTTCCTTACATGCTATTATCCTACTCCCCGCCCCCGCTCTTTTTTTTTTTTTTTGATTAATGGAGAATTTGGTAAAAATTTTTAATGCTATCTTGTCAACTTTAAATTTTAACTTTTTGTATACAAATATGCCTGTTTTCTGTTCATTACATATTAAGAAATTTTACCATGAGATGAGCTATCAATAGAAATTTTAATTAACACTTTAGAAACAGTTTTTTATCCAGTACACTTAAATTTTCTTGGGTGTTCGCTTATTTCAGTTCGCCAATTTAAATTAATCTGAGAGCTTGATAACTCTTTTACATCAAATTTAATACTCTACCAACAATCTTAGATTGCCCTGTATATATTAGTGGAAAGGTTTATTTGCATTGAGTTGGCACTGAGCATTCCTAGTGCTAGGATGAATTTAGCTGTTGGCATGTTTCTGTCTGTTACCTGGGCCTTGATCTGTGCTGAGTATGGAAAGCGAGGTATCCATGGGGGCAGGAGACCGCCCTCAGAAGGGGTGAACTTTCAGACCCCGGCAGGGTTGGTAGGGGGTAAGGGTCTGTGCCCCATCTCTGTTGATCCCCAAGTTCTTTCCTGATGGCCCCTCTGTGACTGTGCCTGTCTTAGGTTGTTCATTCCCTGAGAAATCTTACCCGTCTCTGGCTAACCAGTCATCTTCCAGGGCCAAGCAGGGTGTTGTGAGGTTCAGTTCTGTCTCCATGGTAGCCTATGCCCCCAGGGCCTCCACGCCCAGCACCTGCCTTGGGGATCCCCTCACCTGCTGCCGGGGGCCCGGCACTGTTCACTTATCTCGGGGAATTCAGGTTCCTTCTCCAGGGAAGGCCCAGCTCACAGCATTTGGCAAGAGACAGATCCATTATACCAGCAACCTCTAGGCTTCAAGCTCAGCATGAATAGTGAGCTCAGGCTAGAGCTGAGGGCCATTGAGTTGTGAAAAGAGGGTCCCTCTTGGCAAAAGAGGAAAGAGGGCCAGTATAGGATGTTCAAGTGCCTTCCCAGTGCCTCAATTCCACCTGAAAAGAATTAAATCCTTTCATGTCCTGTTTTGAAATTGCTGCTAAACATTCAAAGAATTAGATTGTATATTTGTTTGGGATAGTTGTACATTATGCTGTTGTGAAATATCAAAAATTAAATCATATTGTAGGATAATATCATGTAAGGATATTCTTTCCTCTAGGCTGTGGCAATTCAATTTCAAAGGGCCTGATAATTTCTTTTTGTAAGTTTATATAAACTATATCAGGGAGGCAAAAACCCAGATTACTTACCTTACCTTGAGAGGCCAAATATATTGACTGTCAATTATGATCCTTATGACGTTTAAAGGAAACTTCTCTTTATTTCCTTCCAAAATGATTTTCATGTTACGGAGTTTCATTTAAAAATCTTTGTCTCATGAAATAATTTTCTCTTAAGGTTATGGAGACCACTGTATGGATTCCCTCTCCTGCCATATCTTCCCCATTGTCTGTGCCCAATAATTATGCTCATACGCATGTACAAAAGTCCTTCTGTTGATCTCTCCCCCTTATTCCCACCAACGCCCACCTTCCCCGAGGTTTGATGCGTTGATCTATGGTTCTCATTCCCTAGATCTGATCTTAATTATCAGTCTATGTCATTCAATATATTCCACAGATGAGTGAAATCATGTGATATTTGTCTTTCTCTGCCTGGCTTATTTCACTAAGTATAATGCTATCCATCTCCATCCATGTTGTTGCAAATGGTATGAGGGCCTTCTTTTTTATTGCAGTGTAGTATTCCATTGTGTAGATGTACCATAGCTTTTTAATCCAATCATCTGTTGATGGATGGGCCCTTAGGCTGTTTCCACATCTTAGCTATGGTGAATTGTGCTGCTATGAATATTGGGGTACATATATCCTTTCTACTTGGAGTTTCTAGTTTCTTGGGGTATATTCCTAGTAGTGGGATCACTGGGTCAAATGAAAGTTCCATTTTTAGTTTTTTGAGGAGACTCCATACTGTTCTCCACAATGGATGCACCAGGCTGCATTCTCACCAGCAGTGCAGTAGGGTTCCTTTTTCTCAGCATCCTCGCCAACACTTAGTTTGTTGTTTTGTTGATGATAGCCATTCTGACAGGTGTGAGATAGTAACACATTCTTGTTTTGATTTGCATCTCTCTGATGATTAGTGACTTTGAGCAGGTTTTCATATGTCTCTTGGCCTTCTTTCTGTCTTTTTTCGAGAAGTGCCTATTTAGATCAGTTGCCCATTTTTTGATTAGGTAGCTCATGTTCTTTTTGTGAAATTGTATGAGTTCCCTGTAAATGTTGGAGATTAAACCCTTATCATTGAGATCGTTGGCAAATATGTTCTCCCATGCAGTGGACTTTCTTGTTGTTTTGTTGATGGTTTCCTTTGCTGTACAAAAGTTTTTTATTTTGAAGTAGTTCCATTTGTTTATTTTTTCTTTAGTTTCCATTGAATGAGGAGCTGTGCCAGTGAAGAAATTCTTTCTGCATATGTTGGAGATTTTGCTGCCTGTAGATTCCTCTAGTATTTTTATGGTTTCCCTTCTTATGTTTAAGTCCTGTATCCATTTTGAATTTACTTTTGTGTATGGTGGAAGTAGGTGATCTAATTTCATTTTTTTGCATCTTTCTTTCCAATTTTCCCAACACCATTTATTGAAGAGACTGTCTTGACTCCATTGTATGTTCATTCCTCCTTTGTCAAATATTAATTGAGCATAGTGTTTTGGGTCGATTTCTGGCTTCTCTATCCTATTCCATTGATATATGTGTCTGTAATTGTGCCAGCACCAGACCGTTTTGAGAACAATGGTTTTGTAATACAGTTTGAAATCTGGCATTGAGATCCCACCTACTTTGTTCTTCTTTACAAGGATTACTGCAGCTATTTGGGGTCTTTATTTATTCCAGATGAATTTTTGGAAAGTTTGTTCTAGGCCCGTAAAGTATGTCTTTGGTATTTTCATGGGGATTGCGTTGAATTTATAAATTGCTTTGGGTAGAATGTTCATATTGATGATATTGATTCTCCCAATCCATGAACATGGTATGTTCTTCCATCTGTTTATGTCTTCCTCTATCTCTTTTTTAGAGCTGTGTATTGGTCTTTTACCTCCTTAGCTAAATTTATTCCTAAGGTATCTTAATTTTTTTGGTGCTATGGTAAATGGGATTGCTATTTTAGTCTCGCTTTTCGTAAGTTCATTGTTGGCATATAGAAATGCCAAATATTTCTTGTTTTAAATTTTGTATCCTATTACAATGCTGAATTCATTTATAAAGTCTAATAATTTTTTGATGGAGTCTTTAGGGTTGTCTATGTACAGTATCATGTCATCTGCAAATAAGGACAGGTTTACTTCTTCTTTTCCTATTTGAATGCCTTTCATTTATTTTTGTTGTATGATAGCAATGGCAAAGAGTTCCAGCACTATGTTAAATATAAGTGGTGAGAGTGGGCATCCCTGTCTTGTTCCTGTTTTTAGGGGAAATGGTTTTATATTTTGTCCATTGAGTATGATGTTGGCTGTTGGTTTGTCATATATGGCTTTTATTATGTTGAGGTATGATCCTTCTATTCCTACCTTTCTGAGAGTTTTTATTAAGAAAGGGTGTTGGATTTTGTCAAATGCTTTTTCTGCATCAATTGATATGACTATGTGATTTTTATCTCTCAATTTGTTTATGTGATGTATCACGTTTTTTGATTTGCAGATATTGTACCATCCTTGCATCACTGGGATAAATCCTACTTGGTCATTTTGTTTGATCTTTCTGATGTATTGCTGGATTCATTTTGCTATAATTTTGTTGAAGATTTTGGCTTCTATGTTCATGAGGGATATTGGTCTGTAATTCTCTTTCATTGTGTTATCTTTATCAGGTTTTGGTATTGGGGTGATGCTGGCTTTATAGAAGGAGTTTGGAAGTGTTCCTTCCTCTTGAATTTTCTGGAATAGTTTGAGAAGAATGGGTTTTACTTCTTCTATGTATGTTTGGTAAAATTCCCCTTTGAAGCCGTCTGGCCCTGGGCTTTTGTTTGCTAGAAGCTTTTTGCTGACTGCTTCAATTTCTTCCTTAGTTATCAGTATGTTGAGATTTTTTGAATCTTCCTGTGTGAGTTTTGGAAGGTTTTGTTTTTCTAGGAATCTGTTGATTTTCTCAGGGTTGTGAAATTTGTTAGAATAGAGATGTTCATAACATTTTTTTAACAATCCTTTGTATTTCTGTGTGGTCTGTAGTTATTTCCCCTCTCTCATTTCTGATTTTGTTTATTTGGGTCCTCTCTCTTTGCTTCTTGGTAAGCCTGGCTAGAGATTCATCCATCTTGTTTATTCTTTTGAAGAACCAGCTCTTTTTTTGTTAATTTTTTGTATAGTTTTTGGGTCTCTATGTCATTCATTTCTGCTCTGATCTTTATTATTTCCTTCCTTCTGCTCACACTGGGCTTTTCTTGTTGCTCTCTTTCTAATTCTTTTAGTTGTTGAGTTAGGTGATTCATTACCATTTTTTCCTGTTTTTGAGGTAGGCCTGTGGAGCTATAAACTTCCTTCTCAGCACTGCTTTCATCGTGTCCTATAGCATTTGAATTGTTGTATTTTTATTGTCATTAGTCTCCAGGAAATTTTTAATTTCTTATTTTATCTGATTTATAACCCAGTCATAGTTTACTAACATGTTATTCAACTTGAAAGTGTTTGAATTTTTTAGAATGTTTTTATTGTAGTTTATTTCTAATCTTATGCCATTGTGGTCTGAGAAAATGCTTGATATGATTTCAATCTTTTTGAATTTGGGGAGACTTTGCTTATGACCCAATATGTGGTCTATTTTTGAGAATGTCCTGTGTGCACTTGAGAAGAATGTGTATTCTGTAGCTTTGGGGTGAAATACTCGAAAGATGTCAATTAGGTCCATCTGATCTAGTGAGTTATTTAGAATTTCTGTTTATTTGCTGATTTTTGGTCTAGAGGATTTTTCCAGAGAAATAAGTGGTGTATTAAAATCCCCTACTATGATTGATATTCTCCAGGAGACTTTTTTATGTATTTAGGGGCTCCTGTATTAGGTGCATATATATTTTCCAAAGTTATATCTTCTTGGTGAATTGCTCTTTCTAGTATTATGTAGTGGCTTTCCTTATCTCTTGTTATAGCCTTTACTTTGAGGTCTATTTTATCAGATGTAAGTATCGCTACCCCAGCTTTTTTCTCATTTCTGTTTGCCTGAAAAAAAATGTTTTTCCATCCCTTCACTCTCAGTCTGTGTGAATCCTTTTCTCTGAGGTGGGTCTCTTGTAGACAGCATATATATATGGGTCCTGTTTTCTTAACCATTCAGCTACCCTATGTCTTTTGATTGGTGCATTTAACCCATTTACGTTTAATGATATTATTGACAAGTTCATGTTTGTGTCATAGTTTTCCTTAGTTTTTTTAAAATATATTTTATTGATTTTTTACAGAGAGGAAGAGAGACAGATACAAAGTCAGAAACGTCGATGAGAGAGAGACATCCATCAGCCGCCTCCTGCATGCCCCACAGTGGAGATGTGCCCACAGGGAAGGTACATGCCCCTTACCAGAATCGAACCTGGGACCTTTCAGTCCGCAAGCCAACGCTCTATCCACTGAGCCAAACCGGTCTCGGCAGGTTTTTTTTGTTTTTTGTTTTTTTTGTTGTTGTTTGTGTGTGTGTGTGTGTGTGTGTGTGTGTGTGTTTTTCTTTCTTCTTTTTACAGCAGTCCCTTTAGCATTTCTTGCGTTATTGGCTTGGTAGTGATAAACTCTCTTAGCCCTTTCTTGTCCGTAAAGCTCCTGATTCCACCTTCAATTTTGAATGATAGCCTTGTTTAGTATAGTATTCTTGTGTTCAGACCATTGTTTTGCATCACTTTATATATTTCATTCCTTTCCCTTCTGGCCTGGTTTGTTTCTGTTGAGAAATCAATTGCTATTCTAATACGAGATCCCTTATAGGCAACTTTCTGTCTCTCTCTGGCTGCCTTTAAGATTCTTGCTTTGTCGTTATTGTTCGCCAATTTAATTATGACGTGTCTTGGTGTCGTTTTTTGGGGGATCAGCTTGTTTGGGCCTCTTTGTACTTCTTGGACTTTCATATTTTTTTCCTTGCCAATATCAGGGAAATTTTCTGTCATTATTTCTTCAAATAGGTTTTCTATTCCTTGCTTTTCTTCCACTCCTTCTGGTATCCCAATTAAGCATATGTTGTTTCATTTGGTGTTGTCCCAAAGCTCCCTTAGGCTCTCTTCTTGTTTTTTAAGTCTTTTTTCCAGTTGTTGCTGTGTTTGTGTTTTTTCCTATCTTGTCTTCTAATTTGATGATGCGGTATCAGCCTCTTCTAGGCTACTGTTTAGACCTTCCATTGTGTTCCTTATTGCAGCTATGTAATTTTTAACTCCTCTTGGTTTTGTTTCATGTTGGTGACATTCTCATTCAGCTCCTTATACTTCTGATTGAGTTGTGTGATATTGTCTTCAATCCATTTAAACATCCTTAAAACCATTACTCTGAACTCTTTCTCTGAAAGGCTGCTCACTTCAGTTTCATCTAACTCCCTTTCTGGTGTTGCCTCTTTATCTTTCCTTTGGGGATTGCTTTTATATCTTCCCCAAAATTCTTGTAATGTTTTAATTGTGGATCCGATTGTTTTACTACCCAAGTGCTGCTAAAAACCCACCTTGGGT
>PVJN01004386.1:0-90881 GCA_004026805.1 Lasiurus borealis | reverse complement strand
TTTTTTTTTTTTTTTTTTTTTTTTTTTTTTTTTTTTTTTTTTTTTCTTTTTTTTTTTTTTTTTTTTTTTTTTTTTTTTTTTTTTTTTTTTTTTTTTTTTTTTTTTTGCCAGTGAAGCTTCTTATTTCCCCTTCAATTTTGAATGATAGCCTTGCTGGATAGAGTATTCTTTGATTCAGTTCCTTACTTTGCATCACTTTGTAAACTTCCTTCCATTCTTTTCTGACCTCATGTGTTTCTCTTGAGAAATCATTTGATAATCTAATGGGAGCTCCCTTGTATGTAACTTACTCTCTCTCTCTCTCTCTCTTGCAGCCCTTAGGATTCTCTCTTTGTCCTGAACATTTACCATTGTAATTATGCTGTGTCTTGCTGTGGGTCTTTTCGGATTCATCTAGTTTGGGACTCTGAGTTTGTGTTACTTTTTTCTTCTGTACATCAGGGAATTTTTCTGACATTATTTCTTCAAATAGGTTTTCTAACACTTCTTCCTCTTCCTGTTGTTCTGTCACCTCTATTATTCATATGTTGCTTCATTTCATGTTGTCCCAATAGCTAGCTTAGGCTCTCCTCCTGTCTTTTTATTTTTTTTCTCCAATTGCAGTTCATTTGGGGTGTGCTTTGCTTCCCTCTCTTTTAATTTGATAATTCAGTCCTCTGTTTCTCTTAGTCTACTGTTGAAACTTTCCATGGTGTTTTTTATTACAGCTATATCACTTTTCATTTCTTCTTCTTACATAAGTTGTTGATTTTTTTTCCTCCATCTGCTTTATGAACTGTATGACCCCTATTCTGAATTCATTTTCTGACATATTGCTTGCTTCTGTTTTGCATAGATGCTTTTCTGGTAATTCCTTCTTTTCTTTCCTTTGGGGGTTCCTTTGTCTATCAATTTTTTGGTCTCACCAATTGATCTAGATGTAGAGTCGTGCAGGGGCTGCTCCTTGGGAGGTAGTGGATTCTCTGGCTGCAGTTGCTCCTCAGGCGGTCCCTGAAGTGGTTGCTCCTCAGTTGGCAGCGGCTCCTCTGGTGGATGCTATTCACAGCAGTGGTGTCTCCTCTGGGGGAGTGATTCTTCCTTTTCTTTCCTTTGGGGATTTTGTGTCCCCATTTTTGCTGTCACAGAAGGGTCCAGTCAACAAGTTGTGCAAGGACCTGAACTGTAGAGAGGGCTAGGGGGGAGGGTATCACACCCAAATTGTTAAGGGCAAGCTTGGAGTATTGGGCAGCCTGGCCTCGCAGGCTAACAGGAACCCTGCGATGCAAGGCAGGGACTGACTAGGGTGCTCAGGAGACACAGCCACTGATAGTCAGAGACCAGCTGGTGTGTCTGTGTGACGTGGCTGGTGGGAGCAGTGGATGCCAACAATCAGGGCCAGTTCTGGTGCCTGGGAGTTACACCCAGAGAGAGCCATGCTCAGGTGCATGCATAGACAGTCAGTCCTGGCTCCAATGCCTAGGGAGCACAGCTGGCAGGGCCTCATGCACAGACAGTCAGGGCTGGCTTGGGTGCTTGGGAGACTGCAGTTGCCACAATGCTGTGGGAGTTGCACACTGAAAGTTAGGGGCTGGTGGGAGCCACACCCACCAACAGTCAGAGGTGGCTTGGGATGTGTGAGACCTATACCTTAGTGGTGGGTAGGCAGGAGGAGAATGCCCTCTGGGACTCACAAGAGCCTGAGACCAGAGTGGCTTGAGTCTCAGTGTCCATGGTTCTGCAGCTGTGGTAGCAGGTCTTTGTCCAGAGTGGCTATAGAGTCTTGGTTTTCATCTGAAGCCAGTCTGGGTTTCTAATCACAGCAGCTCTGCCCTTGAAGATGGTATGGTTTCTGTGCCAGTGCCATCTCAGAAAAGTGGTAGTGGGGGTTCCCTATCAATGAGAGCTGGGTCCATTAGCCCCAGAAATCTTGTAGGATCTAACTGTACCTTGTGTGCATGTGTGTGTTCGCGTGCGTGTGTGTGTGCGCGCACGCATGCACATCACATTCACCCACACCCCTTTTGCTCCCTCACTCTCTCACACTACCTTCCTCCCTGACATTCTGTCAGCTGCCATCTTCCTTCCTAGTCTTTTCTTTTCTATAGTGAAAACTATGTGACTGGCCTTAGCTGGCCTGGCTCCGTGGATAGAGCATGGGCCCGAAAACTGAAAGGTTCCAGGTTCAATTCAAGTCAAGAGCACATGCCCTAGTTGAAGGCTCCATCCCTGGTAGGGGGCATGCAGGAGGCAGCCGATCAATGATACTCTCTTACCATTGATGTTTCTATCTCTAACCTTCTCCCTTCTTCTCTGAAATAAATAAATATATATATTTAAAAACAACAACAACAACAACAACAACAAAAAAAAAAACAAGATGGTGGCATAGGTGAACACCTAAACTTCTGCCTCGCACTACAATTTCAAAACTACAGCTAAAAGACAGAACGGACATCATCCAGAACCACTGGAAAACTGGCTAAGTGGAAATTCTACAACTAGAAGGAAAGAGAGGGGCTCACGGAAACTCAGAGGAGCATCAAAAAGCTGAAGTATAAAGACAAGCATATAGAGAGGATGGGTGGCAGAGTGCCTGTCTGGCTTCCTTTTGGGGGAGGGAGATGGAAACTCCCAACTGCACTGAACCCCAGTTTCGACTGCACTGTTCTGGGTGAGACTCATATTGGGGGGAGTCTGGAATGTCAGAAAAAGCAAGGAGTGCACGGAAACTCAGGATATCCATGGAAGGCAGAGGTCTGGAGGAGCACGAGCATGAGGGTGCACAGAGAGGCCTGCAGAAATTACCAAGAGACACTGAGACACAGGGGCCACATAGGGCAGAGCTGACTGAAAGCCAAGGCTGTCTGCTCAACCCTGAGACTCTGCCTCATCCAAGCCTAGCACAGAGGCTTTTGCAGTTTTGAAAATTGTATCATAAGGCTGACTCTAGCACAGAAGTTCTCCTGGAGTTGACACAGCTGATCCTCACAACCAATTGGCTTGGAGGACAATTTCCCCCAGTGATACCAACAACAATCAAGACTTAACTACACAAGGCTGTACACACAGTCCACAAAGGGGTGCACCAAGAGAGTCCACCTCAGGTAACTGGGAGGTGGAGTTACTGGGCCATATAGGACACCTAGCACACAAAGCTATTCTACCAACTCAGAAAAGCAGTGAAAATGCAGAGACAAAGGAACAGATTAAAAACGAAAGAAATGGAGGAAAATAAATGACTTGATATAGAGTTCAAAACCATGGTTATAAGATTTTTCAAGAATTTCCTAGAAAAGATGGATAAATTTAGTGAAATCCAAGACGCGATAAAAAAGGACCAACTAGAAATTAAACATACACTGATTGAAATTAAAAAAAAAAGTATTATACAGACACCTAACAGCAGACTAGAGAAATGAAAGAATCAGGTCAAAGATTTGAAATACAAAGAAGCAGAAAACACTTCACTGGAAAAGAAAAAAGAAAAAGGAATCCAAAAATGTGAAGATAGTGTAAGAAGCCTCTGGGACAACTTCAAACATACCAACATCGGAATTATGAGGGTGCCAGAAGAAGAGAGAGAGCAAGTTACTGAAAACCCATTTGAAGAAATAATGAGTGAAAACTTCTCCCACCTGTTGAAAGAAATAGACCTACAAGTCCAGGAAGCACATAGAACCCCAAACAAAAGGAATCCAAAGAGGATCACACCAAGACACATCATAATTGAAATGCCAAGAGAAAAGAGAGAGAGAGAATATTAAAAGCAGCAAGAGAAAAAGAGTTAATTACCTACAAGGGAGCACCCATGTGATTATCAGCTGATTTCTCAACAAAAACTATGCAGGCCAGACGGGCGTGGCAAGAAACATTCAAAGTGATGAATAGCAAGAACCTACAACCAAGATTACTCTATCTAGCAAAGCTATCATTCAGAATTGAAGGTCAGATAAAGACCTTCACAGATAAGAAAATACTAAAGGAGTTTATCAACACCAAACTAGTATTATATGAAATGCTGAAAGGTACTTTTTAAGAAGAGGAAGAAGGAGAAAAAGGTAAGGATAAAACCTTTGAATAACAAATACATATCTATCAACAAGTGAATCTTAACATCAAGTGAATAAGAAATTTGATGAACAGAATAAACTGGTGAATATAATAGAATCAGGGCATCGAAAGAGAGTTGGCTGACAATTCTCAAGGGGGAAACGGGGAAGAGGTGAAGGGAGAGACTGGACAAAAATTGTACACTTATTGATGAGAACAATGAGGGGGAGGTAAGGGCAGTGTGTGGGGTGAGAACCTTATGGAGGGTAACTATGGGGGGGGGGAAGAGGAACAATTGTAATGATCTAAAAAAATAAAGATTTATTACATTTTAAAAAAAGAAAGAAAGAAAGAAAGAAAATAAAAACAACAACAAAAAGTTTCTCCCTTTTTACACAAACTCCAAGATGTACAGATTCAAATTCACAGCTAAACTGTGTGAGGCCTCGTAGCTTCCATAGCTGCATTCTATTCCTACTTATGCCCCCTTCCTTTCTTGTTAGGGTTTCTCAATTTTGACTTCCTGATACTGATGTCTGTGATCCTGATTTAAACTTTTATTTGTTTGTTTGTTTATACAATTGTACTGCATTTTTGTGCTGAGTTACCTCAGATCATTTGTATTCCTCATTATTTTTGTCTGAACTATTACAATGTCTTCCAAACTGAGTTCTATATCCCACATTTTATCTTATTATTTCCAATCTGTATCCTTCTGGACTGCATCATTATCCTTTCCAAAAGCAAATCCTGATCCAATCGCTCCCATGCTTTAAAACTATCAGCAGATCCTAATTTCCCTGAGGATAACATCAAAGATTCCAAGAGTGAGGTGGGGGGTCCTTTGTGAAGTTACCACCTCTCACTTATTCATATTTATTGAATACCATCTATACTATGTAACAAACACCATGCTAAGCACTGGCATACAATAGTCATAAAAAATAAACACTGGGTCTAGCTGGTTTGGCTCAGTCTGTGGACTGAAGGATCCCAGGTTTGATTCCAGTCATGGGCATATGATCCGGTTTCAGGCTCAATTCCCAGTAGAGGACATGCAAAAGGCAGCTGATCAATGATTCTCTCTCATGATTAATGTTTCTATCTCTCTCTTCTTGTCCCTTCCTTTCTGAAATCAATAAAAATATATTTTTAAAAAAATGTACACTGTTCCTGCCCTTATGGAACTTATGGTCTATGTGAGGAGACAGATATTGATCAACTTAAGACTCAAATTTGTAAATATATACTTATAAATTGTGGTTATTTATCTAGAGGAAGGTTGGCTAGTTCTTTGAGGACATATGCCAGGCATCCAAAGTTTTAGGAAATTCTACAAGAATTAACATTTGATCTAAAAGAAGGATTGGGTTAGTGTTAACTAGGTAAATTGCAGGAGTGGGGAAGCATGTAGTCCCTGCATAATAAATAGTATGCAACAATATTTGTATGGGATGGATTGGACAAGCATGATATATTTCAAAAACAGAAAGAATGCCAATGTAGCTGGGAGGAAAGGTAACAGGGAGAGTTGGTTTGAGAGATAGGCAAGAATCAGACCATACTCAGATTTTAAAGGTCCTGACAAAGATTCTATTTTGCAAGATAAGAACAAAGGGAAGAAGTCATCAAATACTTTTAAGCTGGCAAATGACATGATTAGATTTGCATATTGAAAAGATTCCTCTGGCTGCTTTGTATAGAATAGATTGTAGAAGATCCAGAAAAGATGTGGGAAGATCATATAGAAACTTGGCTCAGTTGTCCATTCTACTAGGCCAGGACCAGGGCAGTGACAGTAGGGATGGAGAGAAGTGGGCAGATTTGAAAGCTATTTAGAAAATCTATTGGTAGGACTTGGAAATGGACTAAAATGAAGGGGTGAGGAAGAAGGACATGTGAGGACAGGTTTGAGAGAGAAGATCAAAAGGTTTTTAAGTATGTTGAATTAGAAGCATCTGTGAGGTGGAAACTCTTTGCCACATGACCTTGTGCTCTAGCTTCATCACAAGTCTCTACATTTCTGGGATTTCGCTTGCTTCCTTGCCTTTGTAGATCCTGTTACTTTTGTCTGAGGCATCATTTCTCCTCCTGCCCATCCTCTCTTTTCAGGAGGGAGGAGTAATGAGAGAAAGGAGAAAGTCTCCAAGGTGTAAATGTGAAGTGTGTGTGTGTGTGTGTGTGTGTGTGTGTGTGTGTGTGTGTGTGTGTGTGTAAATATAGAGTGAGTGAGTGTAGTGGTTAAAAGTGTTGGTCCTGAATCAGAACATCTGGGCTCATATCTAGCCATCTTCAGGTATCAATGACTTTGAGCAAGTTACTTAATCTCTCTCAACTTCAGCTTCCTCATCTATAATGTGGATATAATAATATCTATGATTTGAAATTGTACTGAGGATTAAGAGAGATATTAATGCACATCAAGTGCTTAAAAAGGTGCCTAACACATAAGCACTCAATAAATATTGGCTGTTGACTGTAGTTAATGCTGATGAGTGTGTGTGTGTGTGTGTGTGTGTGTGTGTGTGTGTGTGTGGTGGTGTTGTGGTGGACATGGGCAATGAAGACACCAGCCTGACTAGAGAAGTTGAGATACATTTAAAGGGAGAGTTGGGGAGTTGGGACTGGCTGTGGATTGGAAGAGAGTATCAAAGGTTACTCCATCCATAGTTGCCCAGTGAGCACTTAAACCTAGACTGGGATGCCAAATACTGTGATATTTCTACTCAATTTGCTGCTCCCTTTCACTAGGAGGAAAAAAGTGGTTGCTAAAAGGCTGGATGTATTACCTTAGCAGGGAAAAGGTGAAATGCTCAGGAAGTGGTTTAAGAGAAGAGATAAGATAGAACCACTGTCACTGTCACTATGTTGTACATCTGAAACTAATGTAATGTATGTCAATTGTAACTGAAAAAAAGAGATAGGTCTACTATATGGAAGACTGTGTATAAGCAGTGGAAGTAGGTGGTAGGTAAAAAAATAAGGCTATAACTTAAAAAAAAAAGGGGTTTGGTATCTGGAGAGCCAGATTCCTCTTTTTCTGAGAAATAAAAAAAAAAGTAAGTGTTCTCAGGCTTTTAACTTCTCTATACTACAACCAAACACTGGCTGGGAAAGTATTGGCTTCCTTTGGGCTCAGCCACTTGGATAGAAGGCCACTCCATAATGAGGGGCATTATGGAGAGATGATATGCAAATCATGTGCATGCCCAGGCTTCATCTTTGTATCTAAACCAACCAATATTAATTGAGATCCCATTTTGTGTAAACATTATACTGCATGCTGGTCCTGTGATGTTGAGCCAAACATAGTTCCTGCCCTTATCAAACTCATTAGAGGCCTAGTGCCATGCACCAGTGGGATCCCTGGGCCTAGCCTGTGCCGTCTTGCAATCTGGGAACCCTCAAGGAATGTCAGACTGCTGTTTTCTGCCCAATCCCCACAGGTCAGGCCAAGGGACCCCACTGGTTCACGAATCTGTGCACCAGGCCTCTAGCATGCATATAAAATCTTTTGCTAATCTCTTCCTCCCTTCCCCCCTTCCCTCTGAGATTCATCAGTCTGTTCCATGTTTCCATGCCTGTGTGTTGAGTGTCTGCCCTCTGGTGGTCAGTGCGTGTCATAGCTACTGGTCAAATGGTCAAGAGACAAATGGTTGCTTAGGCTTTTATATATGATCTAATGGGGAGTGTGACAATATTTTTATGGCTGCTGTAATAAATTACTACAAACTTAGTGGCTTAAAGCAACACTAATTTATTCTCTTACTGTTCTAGAGACCAAAAGTCTAAAATGGGTCAGCAGGGCTGCATTCCTTCTCGAGGATCTAGTAGAAATCTATTTCCTGGTGTTTTCAAATTTATTGAGACTATCTGCATTCCTGGGTTTGTGGTACCTTCATTTATACTTAAATTATCTGAATCCTGATCACATAACTCTGACCTCCTCTCATGCCTCCCTATTCCACTTATAGGGACCCTTGTAATGACATTGAGCCCACCTGGATAATCCAGGGTAATCTCTCAATTTTAAGGTCAGCTGATTAGCAACCTTAATTCCACCTGCAACTTTGCCATGTAATAAAACACATTCACAGGTTCTGGGGATTATGATGCAGACATATTTTTTGCGGGGGGGGGGCATTATTCTGTTATTCTGCCTATCACAGGGAGTTAGATATTAAACAAGTACATAGATAAAATACACTATTACATACATTAATACAAACTATAGTAAATGCTGTGGAGGAAAAAAATTTTCTGAGACAGAATAAATAAATGTTTTTTTAATAGGGATATGCAAAGGGAATTCTATTTTAGAAAGAATGGGCAAGAAAAGGAGTTGTATATTTAAGCTGAAATCCAAAGGAAGGGAAGGAGACAGCTGTGCAAATAACCAAAGGAAGAGTGTACTGGGTGAAGGAACAGCATCTGCAAAGGCTCTAAAGTGAAAAAAAAAAAAAAAAACAACACAAAAAAACCAATGATACTGAACAGGAAGTATCCCAAGTCCAGCCTTGCATAGGAAGTGGGAGAGTTCAGGTAGGAGCAGAACACCTTGAAGAGGTAAATGAGACAATAAATTAGTAAATGTAATGAAGTTAAGGGTTTTCATTACCTCTATCTCCATTACCCATAAAGTCTATAAATGAAAGTACCACAGAGCCTTAGGGATGAGAAGTGACCCCCTACCCAAACACTAGGGAACCCTATGATCCTTGGGGTATACTGCTGATACAACTCACTAGAAGATAGAAACAATCAGACTGTGGAGCACTAGAGAGCTAGTGTACTTATAACTCAAGGACAAAGCCAGCAGTCGGTGAATATAGACAAAACTCTGTGCCCAGGAAACCAGGTTGATCTCATCTCTATGACATGCATCATCAATCAGGAGGTCTAGAACTAGGGATGTTTCTGGGGGATGAGGAGAAAATGCAAGCTATGGCCTTAACTTCAGGAGCATTTTTGGAAATCTGGAACTCATGTAACAGGAGAAACAATACACACCCCTGTCCAATTTCCAGATCAGTAGTTGGACAAGAGAAGCTAGTATGATTCTTGGGTCTCAGATCCTGCCCTGAGCAATCATAGGTACTCTGTCCAGGTTTGCTATTTACAGGGAGACTCATCAGCCAGGCTCTGTACCTGTATTTCCTTCCTTAAGAACCACAGAGCTTCTATTTTCAGGAGATGTCCCCAAAGCAACTGAACTATAAGATCATTCTTTTTTTCTAACTTGATTAATATTTATTATCCTTGAGTTTGGTGACCCAGCAGAAAGAAGACTGGCCTGGGAGTCAGGAGAGCTAGGTTTTCCTCTGAGCAAGTCCATTTGCTTTTATTGGCCTTAGTTTCCTTACATATAAAATGGTGACCTATAGCCCCTGGATGATATTAAACATCAGTTATTCTAGGATCCTGATTCCTGTTTTCATTCTTTTTCTGAAACTAAATGTATATATTAATATCAAACAAAGTATATCTCAGAGATATGAGATATGGGAGAGATGAGGTTAGGCATTGATGAAGAACCAGTGTAGCTCTAAGACTGGATGTTACCTCTTTTTTTTTTAATCCTCACCCAAGGATATGTTTTTATTGGGGGGAAGAGAGAGAGAGAGAGGGAGAGAGAGAGAGAGAGAGAGAGAGAGAGAGAGAGAGAGAGAGAGAGAGATTGAGGTAAGCGAGAAACATCAATAAGTTGCCTCCCATATATACCCTGACCAGATATTGAACTCACAATCTTTTGGGGTATGGAATGATGCTCCAACCGACTGAGCCAGGTCTATGATTGGGTGTTTCTATGAATTAAACATAGGGCTTTCTTTCTTCTCTCAAACATTCAAACATTCTGACACTCGGAATAATTGGCTAGACATCTTTGGACCCAGTCATCTGGCATCACATTTGATGTTTTGTTTACCTGAGGAAAGTAGAGCCAACCCTCTTGGCCCTAAGCCCAACGCTTTGGAAAAAATTGAGTCTAAGGTGTTTGGGAGTAATATGTGGGTGAGGGAAAGTGGAGAATGGCTCCTCTTCCCCCAAGTCATTATATCATCCATTAGCAATTCTCTAGAGCCACAGGTGAGGTCCAGGAACATATTATATGGCTAGTACTGAGGGGCATATAGTACTGGTAGAAGGCTTTGAATTTTCCCCATTGATACAAATCCACAAGTGGTTTCTCATCTATAAGTTCACATGTGGCTCTGTTGAACATAAGCAAAGTGTCTTTGGGAAGTGGGAAGGAATGAAAGGGCTCTCAAAATATAGTTGGAAATATTTGAGACCTGCATATTATAAAAGAATGTTCTAATATTTTCTGGTCAGAGATTAGGGGTTAATAAATGTGAAAAGTTATTTTAGGTTGATGAATCTACATATAAATATCTTAGAAATAAACATTAGGCCCATGCACACACATATATGCAAATGGACACATAAACAGGCAGGCATGAGAGCATACAGAAAATATCTAGTCAAAGAGAGGGACACCTGGGCCCAGGAAGACACTGGGGGAGAAGAAAAGAGGATATAGGAGTAGGAAACTCTGTTTCATTTGTTGGTTTTGTCTCTGAACAAGATACATTGAGGCAGTATAAGGGAGAACTTGGGTCCTTAGAGAATCTGGACAAAATACAAGTAGATAGATCTTCATACAAGGCATGAGAATGGCATATCTTCTGGTATACCTGAGCAATCTGTCCTGAACTCCAAAAATATGCCTGGAAGTGTGTTGGGATTCTTTTGAGTGAAACAAAAGTGTACTATTTCTCTGGGAACAACTCCAGCCAGCCTGGAATGGCTAAAAAGAAAAAAAAAGCAGCAATCGACAAGACAAAGCAGGATGTGGAAGGGATGCCAGATGAGCACTGAGGACCTCAGGCACTACTGGAGCTTGGGGGAGGAAGAAAGCACAAGGATCGCAGGAGAGATCAAGGGAGGACTTCATGCAGAGACAAAAGTGAGCACACTGCTGGGTGCATGTGGTGAGACAAGCCTGGTTCAAAGGGGAAGGGCTGTGCTGAAGAGTTGCGTGGAGAACAGGCTGCAAAGATTAAGTGTGTGTGTTGGGTGGAAAGGGTCACCTGATGACTGAGCACAGATGAAGGTTGCATTTTTGAAGATCACTATGGTGCCCATGTGGAGGATGGCCTGGATGAAAAAGCCTAGATGCAGGGAAACCAGGGAGAGTAGGTAAGGGCTGACCTGGAGCACTGGCAGTGGAGAGAGGAGGGAGGGAAGCCATGAAGACAGATAGACAGGAGCAGGCATTGATGATCATCTGGTAGGAGTCAGACAGGGAGAGTTAAATATGATGACATGGTTCACACAAAGGACAGTACTAACAGCAAAACAAGGAGCAGACAGAACCGTTGGGAAGGAGAGTTCCTGGGGTGGAAGAGGGTGAGCACTCCTTGCAGAACCTCACATAGAACTAGGCACCTGGTCATGGATGGAGGCATGGGTAGGTAGACAGATGGATAGTTTCTTCTAGATGCATCAAGTTTGAACTGTGAACTATTCATGAAAGGGCCATATAGTCTGAGGGGGCTGTTCTTTTTCTGTACCTCACAGGCAGACTGGCCACATATGAATGGTCTTTCGTCACTGATCACAGGGGGCAGTGCTGGGGGCTAGTGACTCTACTGGGAGACTGGGGACCTTCTCTGCAGGGCTAATTTCATGTTGCAAGAGGAGACTGGCTCAAATTGAATTTATATTGGCTGGCTGGGGGAAGCTCTTGAAAAGCTTCTAGCTCTACAGGGAAGTCAGAGAGAAACTCTTTCCTCTCATGATGGCCCATTTGTATGATTAATAATAAATATTCCCAGGTACTTGACATTGCTGTATCACTGCTGTTTATTATTAGTTACTTGTTATCTCGAGCTGTCTAGTCTGACCACTAAGGTGCAAGTGCGGTATGAATCTTAAAAATGCACCTCCTTTCTTGTGTTTGCCAGTCACAGGTCCAAAGCCTTGCCCCAATATCAATAAACAATGTGACTTTTGGATAAGTTAATTTACTCCTCAGAGCCTCAATTTCTTCATTTTCACCTCAAGATATTCTTGTTAAATTTCTAAAAGGCCTGCTCAGCACATGATAGATGCTATTGTATCTTTTGCTCTTTCATTCAATTTAGCTTTTGTTTCCAAAAAGTAGATGGAATATTGAAGATGATGAAAAGCAAGGTTTCATAAAAATATTAGAGGAATCCATAGGCAGCACAATCTCAGACATATGCCGAAAGAACTTCTTCACTGATACTGCTCCAAAGGCAATGGAAGCTAAAGAAAAAATAAACAAATGGGACTACATCAAAATAAAAAGCTTTTGTACAGCAAAAGAAACCATCAACAAAACAACAAGAAAGCCCACTGTATGGGAGAACATATTTGCAAATATTATCACTGATAAAGGTTTAATCCCCAACATCTACAGCCAACTTATACAACTTAATAAAAGGAATATAAATGATCCAATAAAAAAATGGGCAATGGACCTAAATAGAACCTTTTTGAAAGACGACAGAAGGAAGGCCAACAGACACATGAAAACATGTTCAAAGTCACTAGTCATCTGAGAGATACAAATCAAAAGAACAAGGCGATACCATCTTATACCTGTCAGAATGGCAATCATCAACAAATCAACAAACGACAAGTGTTGGCAAGGATGTGGAGAAAAAGGAACCCTTGTGCACTGTTGGTGGGAATGCAGACTGGTGCAGCCACTGTGGAGAACAGTATGGAGTTTTCTTAAAAAAATTAAAAATGGATCTCCCATTTGACCCAGCAATCCCACTCTTAGCAATTTATCCTACGAAATTACAAACACCAATTAGAAAGGATTTATGCACCCCTATGTTCATAGCAGCACAATTCACAATAGTAGCAATTTGGAAACAGCCTAGGTGCCCATCAGCAGATGAGTGGATCAGAAAACTGTGGTACATCTACACAATGGAATTCTATGCTGCCATAAAAAAGAAGGAATTCTTACTATTTGCAGCAACCTGGATGGAACTGGAGAGCCTTAGGCTTAGTGAAATAAGCCAGTCACTGAAGGAGAAGTACCACATGATCTCACTCATGTGTGGATAATAAAGAACATTGTAAACTGATGAACAAAAGGATGGATACAGAGGCAGTAAAGCATCAAACAGACTGTGAAATTATAGCAGGAAGATTAAGGAGAGGTGGGGTAGATAAGAAATCAATCAAAGGACTTTTATCTATGCATATAAGCATAACCAATGAACATAGACACTGGGAGGTTGGGGTATGCCTGGGAGGGAGGGGGAGAAATTGGGAGATATGTACACATGTAACACAATAATAATAATAATAATAATAATAATAATAATAATAATAAATTAATTAAAAGAGCAAGGTTTCCCTACTGCTGTGGATTATACCAAGAATAGCTCTTTGCCTGAGGGAGAAAGTGATATATTCTTCTGCCTGTTCTCTTGTTTGTGAAAAGGCAACAGTTAGCCTAGTGCTTGGGCTACTGACCTGGGAGAAGGAAGAGAGAGAGAAGGCCTCAGAGCTAATGTTTTTTCTCCTCTGACACCATATTTCTCTTCTGAGAATGAGAAGAATAACATCATAATCTTAATTCCTCCCCCAAGCATCATTTAGGAGCAATTGTACTGATTGAAGCAGAAGAAGTCTAATTTAGATGTAAAGTAAGACTTTCCAATAGTTTTATAAATGAGTAGAAACCGTCAGAAAGTTTGAGTGGAAGAACTATTCACTGTTATCATCCAGGAGGTCCCCCCATGAGGAGCAAAAGGTCCAGCCACACCAGGATCCCCATCCCAGGGTTCCAGTTCTGGAAAGAGAAGTGCCCATAACTTCTGGCTGTAAAAACTAGTGTGGATTGAGGTTGAAGGAGATGGAGGCTGCTGGAGTCACAGGCAACTCCTCTCAAAGGTCTCAGCACAGACTTACTCTGCTTCACTGAGGAAGAAGATCAAAAGGAACCAGGGACACACAGGGAGAAACTGAAGTGTCTGGTCTGAGGATAAGAGCTGAAGGGACAACTTCCTCCCAGAAAGAAGTGCTGGCAGAGGCCATTATTCCTTTCCCCACATAATCAGCACCATGCCTGAATCTTCATCAACCTATTTATCACTGTTTGCCCCACCTTGGTGATTCCCTGAGACCGAGCCCACCAACTTTTGGGCCCATTCAAAATGTTTCCAGAGGTTTTTTTCATATGCATGGTCTGTGTTGGCTCATGCTTCAGACTTGCCTAAAATCTCTCAAACAAGCAGCATCTGGCCTTGGCATGCCCTGTTCCTCTTTCTAAGTGGCCCCAGGCTGTTCACAACTTGGCCTTTCCTGGACACCTCCAAGCCCAGCCCAAGTAGAAGGAATCTGAAGATTACTTTGTAGCTAATGCCAGGTGACCCTGGGCAGAACACAGGTGGTAGATGACCTTGGCTTGCATCTCCCAGGATGGTCCAGAGCAATTGTTCCTGGTGGACAGCTTTAGACAACATCGTAGAACCATCTAAGGCCCTCTAAAAGTGGCATATTCAAGAGGTGGACTGAATGGGCACTAGAGTCAGTTGAAATAAGTCCTGCTCTGTGGGGCCATCCCCTGCACAGCTGATCCATCATGGTGTTTAGTGGTCATAGTCAGTCCTCACAGCCAAACAGCCTGGGAGTAAATCTCTCCCATTAGTATGCCAATAGCAATAAATGCTCAACTATAACAGGAGGGTGTACACATCCCACAGAGATAATGGTGCACCTGGAGTGCCCACCTTGGGTGAATGGGGAGGCTGTGCCACTGAATCCTACAGGACACCTACTATATTAGGCCACTCTACCAAGCCTAGAGACATAGAAAATCTTCCTAATACATAGAAAAAAAAAAACAGGGGGGGGGGCTGCTAAAATGAGAAGACAGAAAAACATGTCCCAAATGAAAGAAGTAAACTCCAGAAAAAGAAGTAAACAAAATGGAGATAAGCAATCTACTAGCTGCAAAGTACAAAATACTGGATATATATAGCGAGAACTTCACCAGCATAGAAATGGGCCAGTCATAACTGAAAGATATAGGAACTGAAATGAAGAATAATTAACAGAGAATCAACAGTAGAGCAGATGAAGTCAAGAATCAAATCAGCGATTTGGAATATAAGGAAGCAAAAAAAACACCCAATCAGAATCACAAAAGAAATAATTTTTAAAAATGAGGATAATATAAGGAGCCTCTAGGACAACTTCAAGCCTACCAACATTCACATCATGGGGGTGCTGGAAGGAGAGGGAAAGAGCAAGAAATTGAAAACTTATATTAAGTTCTAGCCAGTTTTGCTCAGTGAATAGAGCATCAGCCTGCAAACTAAAGGGCCCTGGGTTTGATTACGGTCAAGGGCATGTACCTTGGTTGCAGACTTCTCCCCAGCCTGGGCATTGGTTTGGGATCATGTAGGAGGCAACCAATTGATGTGTTTCTCTCACATTCATATTTCTCTTAGTCTTTCCTTCTTTCTTCCACTCTCCCTAAAAAATCAGTGGAAAAATATCCTTGGGTAATGATTAATAAAACAAAACAAAACCGGGGAAGGAGGATGGCTGCCGATGGGAAGGCCAACTGCAAGATAGGGCATGAGTGAGAGAACGAAGGGAGAGTGTGTGGTCCCATGGGAAGTGTTTGTTTGTGAGTTGAGGGACAGCTGTACTCCACAGGACTGTGGGGAATTGCCAGTTGGGGCTTTCCTGACCCGGCAGCCTCCACTGCTGCTAGGATCCCTCCTATAGCGACCGGCTCTGATGCAGAGACCACATCATATTGAAGAGGAGAGTGGATGTTGTTAAAAGCCTGAAAATCCTGGGAATATACAACAATGGCATCCAGCGAACAGCTGTGAAACCAGGAACACTGGTCCCCAAGTGGCGTGAGCATGCAGATTCAGAGGAGCTCTGTGCCTCCTCACAGAAAGGATAGATTTTACCTGGAATAAGGTGAGGTCTGTGGTCCAGTCAGGAGAGAGAAATGTTCATGGCAGGAGCTAGAGGATCCGGGGAAGTCTCCACCCAGAAAAGTCCTCAGCTGTTGGGGTTGGCATGATTTGGGAATATGGAAGGGGATCCACAGGGCTGCTAACAGAAGGGAACTCTAAAAAGCAACCCATAGCTTACCTGGGCACAAATGGACATCCTAAAAATTTTAACAGTGTGCTGGCTGCTTAGACTCAAGGGGGAAAAAGTCTGCATAGAGAGAGTGTGCCACAGAGCCAGAGTTTGCACACTTACTCTGGCTCTTTTCTCTCTCTCTCTCCTCTCTCTCTCTCTCTCTCTTTTTTCTTTTTAAATCCTTGTTATTGATTACTAAACCTAATACATAGGATAACCCAACTGGAGACTCTAAGACACTGCAGGGGAAAGTTGTTTTTGTGGAACCTGCGGATCAGAGTGGGGAATAATGATCAGAGAATCAGCTCTGGGGAAGCCCATTACCCCAAACCAGTATTGAGTGCCACAGGGAAAATAAAATCTAAACACTAGCTAGAGAGGATCTATAGACCCGTAGGTCAATCCAGAAACATGGCCACCCAGGGGTTGAATCACAAATTGACTCTTGTGTAAACACAAATAAAGGAGTATAAGAAACAAATAAGTACTGCCTGCTTGAAAATCTGGACTGTGGCCTACAACACTGAGGAACAGTGGAACACAGGGAACTTTAATACTGTCCTAACTAGGAAACAGGCAAGCCAAACAGAACAGTACTTAACATTTTTATTTTCATCTTTTACTTAAGAAACTAATTTTTTCTTTTTTCTTCATTTGATTTTAATTTTTTGATTATTATATTTTTATTTTTAATCAGTATCATTACTACTACTATTTTACCTTTATTCTTGAAAGTGTCAATTTATTTTCTCTTTATTTTATTTTGGGATTAGTGTTCTACATTCTCTTTTTATCTTTCTTTTAGCATCATCTTACTCAATCTCAACTTTACCTTTATGCCAACACTTTCTTCCTCACTTTCCTCTTTTGTTGTCCTGTTTCTCTTACCATATTCCTGCTTTAGATTTTCCCTAGTCCTTCTTTTTACCACCTGTTAAAATTTTACCCTATTATATATCTAATTTTCAGTCCCCTGCTCCAAGTCCATACACACCTTTCTCTTTTCTTTATTCATTCTCCAATTTTTTTCTCTCTGTCCTTTTGTTGTTGTTTGCTTGATTGTTGATGATTTTTTAATGCTTGTTTGTGAGATTGCTTTTTATTTTTGTTCTTTTTAGTTTTTTTTGTTTGTTTTTTTGCTTCTGCTTTCCCTCACCTCACTTGATATTAGTTGTTGATTGTAGTTTGCATTCATCTCTAGGTATTTGATGCTGACATTTGTTAGGATTAGTGGCTGTTCTATTGGAGTTTTCTCCCCATATAAGTAGTCATTTTGTCTCTTCTTTTTTTATTTTATTTCTTTTCTCTATTAATTTTTTTTTGTAAAGTGCCTTGTGTGTTGTTCCCTGTTGTGTTGTATTTTGTGTCTTTAAATCAATACAGGAGAGAGAGAAGTACATAACCAGACACCCAGAGAAGAGAGACCATGGGGAGACAAAGAAACAGCCCACATATGAAAAGAAAGTAAACAAAATGGAGACAAGCAACCTGTCAGAGAAATAATTCAGAGAAATGGTCACAAGGTGGCTGAAAAGAAAGGAAGACATATTCGACATTATGAGTAAGAACCAAGAGGAAATGGAGAAAAACTAAAAAGAAATGAAAAATGACATCGTGGCTATAAAGAACTTAATAGAAAGCATCAACAGTAGAGTAGAAGAAGAAGAGGACCACATCAGTGACCTAGAAGACAAGGTAGGAAAAAAACACCCAAGCCAAACAGCTTCTAGAAAAATAAATTAAAAAGGAGGACAGCTTAAGAGAACTTTGGGACAACACGAAATGAAACAACATCTGCATAATAGGGGTTCCAGAAGGACAGGAAACTGAACATGAAATAGAAAACCTGTTTGAAGAAATAATTACAGAAACTTCCCTCACAACTGGTTTGGCTCAGTAGATAGAGCATCGGCCTGTGGACTGAGAGGTCCCAGGTTCAATTCCGGTCAAGGGCATGTACCTTGGTTTCGGGCACATTCCCAGTGGGGGGTGTGCAGGAGGCAGCTGATTGATGTCTCTCTCTCATCAATGTTTCTGACTCTTTATCCCTCGGCCTTCCTCTCTGTAAAAAAATCAATAATATATATATATAAAGAAACTTCCCTGACATAGGGAAGAAAAAACCCACACAAACCCAAGAAGCTCACAGAGTTCCAAACAAAATGAACCCCAAAGGAAAATGCCAAGGCACAGTATAGTTAAACTGGCATACACCAACCATAAAGTAAGAACCTTAAAAGTGGCCAGAGAGAGACAGAAAGTTACCTACAAAGGATCCCCCATCAGACTAGCAACTTATTTCTCAACAGAAACACACCAGGCAAGAAGGGAATGGAATGAAATATACAAAGCCATGCAAAGGAAGAGTTGCAATCCAAGAATACTGTACCCAGCAAAGCTATCAATCAAAATTGAAGGTGAAATCAGGAGCTTCACAGATAAAAGGACTAAGGGAGTTTATCACAACCAAACCAGCAATGCAAGAAATGCTAAAGGGTCTGCTGTAAAAACAAGAAATAGGAGATGAAGAAGGAACACAGGTGTAAAAAAATAAAAATGGTGACAAACAAGCACCTATCAATAATAACTTTAAATATAAATGGATTAAATGCCCCAATCAAAAGACATAGGGTAACTGACTGGATAAGAAAACATGAATCATATGTCTGCTGTCTATAGGAAATACACCTGTGTAAAAAAGACACACAGACTGATGGTGAAGGGATGGAAAAAGATTTTTCAGACAGATGGAAATGAAAAAAATCCAAGGTTGCAATACTTATATCTGACAAATTAGATCTCAAAGTAAAAGACATAACAAAAGATAAGGAAGGCCACTTCATAATACTAAAGGGAGCAATCCAACAAAAAGAAATAACTCTAGTAAACATATATGCACCCAATATAGGAACACCTAAATACATAAAAAATAATAAAAAAACTCCTGGAGGATATCAAGAGAGAGATTGACAGCAATGCAATCATAGTAGGGGACTTTAATACCCCATTATCACCATTGGACAAATCCTCTAAACAAAAACCAGAAGAGAAACATCAATCCTAAATGACTCAATAGATCAGATGGAATTAATTGACATCTTCACAACATTTCACACCAAAGCCACAGAATATACATTCTTCTCAAGTGCACATGGGTCATTTTCAAAGAAGACCATATATTGGGTTGCAGGCAAAGTTTCTTCAAATTCAAGAAGATAGAAATCATATCAAGCATCTTCTCAGATCACAATGGCATAAAAGTGGAAAACAATTACAATAAAAATAATCCAAAAAAATCAAACACATGGAGACTAAGTAGCATGCTATTAAACAAGGACTGGGTTACCACAGAGATCAAAGAAGAAATAAAAAACATCATAGCATCCAATGACAATGAAAACCCAACAATCCAAAACCTACGGGACACAGCCAAAGCAGTCTAGAGAGGGAAGTTCGTAGCTCTACAAGCCGACTGCAAAAAGAATAAAAATGGCGACAAACAAGCACCTATCAATAATAACTTTAAATGTAAATAGAAGAAACATCTCCAAGCTCATACTATGAAGATAGCACCACCCTAAAACCAAATCCAGATAACAACAACACAATGAAAGAGAATTATAGGCCAATATCCTTTATAAATATAGGTGCCAAAATCCTTAACAAAATTCTAGCAAAGGTAAATGGGATTGATTTTTTAAGAGTCTCTTCTTGTAAGTTCATTATTGGTGTGTAGAAATGGATTCAGCAGTACATCACAAAGATCACACACCATGACCAAGTTTGATTTATCCTAGGGATTCAAGGATAATACAATATCCACAAATCAATAAACAATATACACAACGTATACAAATTGAGAGGTAAAAACCACATAGTCATATCAATTGATGTGGAAAAAGCATTTGACAAAATCCAACTCTCAGCAAGTGGGAATTGATGGATCATACCTCAACATAATAAAACTCATATGTGGCAAACATACAGCCAACATCATACTCAATGGGCAAAAACTAAAATCATATATCCTAAGAATAGGAACAAGATGGGGATGCCCGATCTCACCACTTCTGTTTGACATAATACTGGAAGTATTAGTCATTGTGATTAGACAAGAAGAAGAAATAAAAAGCATCCAAATTGGAAAAGAAGAAGTAAGATTTTCCTTATTCACAGATGACATGATACTTTACATAGAAAACCCTAAAGACTCCATCAGAAAACTATTACATTTAATAAATGAATTCCACAATGTAGCAGGATACAAAATTAATGCCAAGAAATGTATGGCATTTCTACACACCAATATTGAACTTATAGAAAGAGACTCTAAAAAAACAATCCCATTTACATTCGCACCAAAATAATTAAGATACCTAGGAATAAGCTTAACTAAGGAGGTAAGAGACCTCTACTCAGAAAACTACAGAACATTGAAAAGAGCGATAGAGGAAGACATAAACACATGGAAGAGCATACTGTGTTCATGGATTGGTAGACTCAACATCATTAAAGTGTCTGTACTACCCAAAGCAATCTATAGATTCAATGCACTCCCCATTAAAATACCAAAGGCATATTTCACAGGCCTAGAAAGAACTCTCAAAAAATTCATCTGGCCGAAACTGGTTTGGCTCAGTGGATCGAGCATCAGCCTAGAGACTGAAAGGTCCCAGGTTTGATTCTGGTCAAGGGCATATATCTTGGTTGCGGGCACATCCCCAGTAGGGGGCATGCAGGAGGCGGCTTATCCATGTCTCTCTCTCATCGATGTTTCTGGCTCTCTATCCCTCTCCTTTCCTCTCTGTAAAAAAATCAATAAAATATATTTTTAAAAAATTCATCTGGAATTAAAAAGATCAAATAGCCACAGAAATCCTGAGAAAGAACAAAGTAGGTGGGATCTCAATACCAGGTTTCAAGCTGTATTACAAACCACTGTTCTCAAACAGCCTGGTACTGGCACAATAACAGACATATAGTCCAATGGAACAGAATACACAACCCAGATATCGTCCCAAACCTCTATGCTCAATGAATATTTGACAAAGGAGGCAAGAACATACAATTGAGTTAAGACAGTCTCTTTTATAAATGGTGTTAGAAAAATTGGACAGAGACATGCAAAAAAAATGAAACTAGACCACCAACTTACACCATACACAAAAATAGACTCAAAATGGATAAAGGACTTAAACATAAGACAGGAAAACCATAAAAATACTAGAGGAATCCACTGGCAGAGAAATATCAGATATATGCCGAAGCAATCTCTTCACTGATACAGCTCCTAGGGCAATGGAAACTAAAGAGAAAATAAACAAATAGGACTACATCAAAATAAAAAAGCTTTTGCACAGCAAAAGAAACCATCAATAAAAGAAGAAAGTCCACTGTATGGAAAATATATTTGCAAATGTTATCACTGATAAAAGTTTAATCTTCATGCCAAAACTGGTTTGGCTCAGTGGATAGAACATTGGCCTGTGGACTGAAAGGTCCTGGGTTCGATTACGGTAAGGGGCATGTATCTTGGTTGCGGGCATATCCCCGGTGGGGGGTGTGCAGGAGGCGGCTGATCGATCTCTCTCTCTCATTGATGTTTCTAGCTGTCTATCTCTCTCCCTTCCTCTCTTGAAAAAATCAATAAAATATATTTAAAAAAAATTATATATATAAAAAAAGTTTAATCTCCAACATCTACAGGGAACTTATACAACTTAATAAAAGGAAGATAAATAATTCAATAAAAAATGGGCAACAGACCTAAATAGAATCTTTTTGAAAGAAGACAGAAGGAAGGCGAAGAGACACATGAAAACATGCTCCAAGTCACTAATTATCTGAGAGATGCAAATCAAAATGACAATGCGGTACCATCTCACACCTGTCAGCATGACAATCATAAACAAGTCAACAAACGGCAAGCGGTGGCAGGAATGTGGAGAAAAAGGAACCCTTGTGCACTGCTGGTGGGAATGCAGACTGGTGCAGCCACTGTGGAGAACAGTATGGAGTTTCCTCAAAAACTAAAAATGAAACTCCCATTTGACCCAGTAATCACACTTCTAGGAATATATCGCAAGAAATTAGAAACAGCAATCAGAAAGGATATATGCACCTCTATGTTCATAGCAGCATAATTCACCATAGCTAAGAATTGAATACAGCTTAAATGCGCATCAGCAGATGAGTGGATTAGAAAATTATGGTACATCTACACAATGGGATACTATGCTGCTATTAAAAACAAGGAATTCCTACCATTTGTAGCAGCATGGATGGGCCTGTAGAGCATTATGCTAAGTGAAATAAGCCAGGAAATGAAAGAAAAATACCACATGATCTCACTCATTTATGGAAAATAAAGACCATTATAACCTGATGAACAAAAAGATAGATGTAGAGTCAATAAAACACTGATCAGACTGTCAAATTACAGGGGGAAGACTGGGGAGTGTTTAGGAAGGGAGGGAAAGAGATCAACAGAAGGACTTATATGCAAGCATATAAGCACAACCAATGGACACAAGACACTGCTGGGAAGGGGGGTGGAATGAGGGACAGGGGGTAGGGGAGGCTGGGAGAAGTTCAATGGGGGGAAAAACCGAGATAAATGTACTATTATGTGTAATACTTTAAACAATAAAATAAAATTTAAAAAGAAAATCTAATTTAAAAAATAATGTCTGAAAACAAAACAAAACAAAAAGAATACATAATTTAAAAAATAATGTCTGAAAACTTTCCTAACCAGGTGAAGGAAATAGACATTCAAGTTCAGGAAGTGCAGAGAATCTCACACATGATGAATCCAAAGAGGCTCACACCAAGACACATAATTAAAATGCAAAGATTAAAGACAGAGAGAATATCAAAACCAGGAAGAGAAAAACAGTTAATTTTCTACAAAGAAGCTCCCATAAGACTGTCAGCTGATTTTTCAGCAGAAAAATTGGAGGCCAGAAGTGATTGGTAAGAAATATTCAAAGTGATGAAAAGCAAGGACCTACAACCAAGATTACTATACCTGGACTAGCTATCATTTAGAATCAAAGGATAGACAAAGAGATTCCCAGACAAGAAAAATAGAAAGGAGTTCACTCCCACCAAACCAATATTACCTGGACTGTTAAAGTGTCTTCTTTGAAAAGAAGAAAGCGTGGCTGGTGTGGTGCAATGGTTATCAGCACATGAACCAGGAGGTCACTAGTTTCCAGTCAGGGTACATGCCTGGGTTGCAGGTTCCATCCCCAGTTAGGGGCATGCAGGAGACAGCCTATGGATGATGTTTCTCTATCACTGATGTTTCTATCTCTCTCTCACTCTTCCATCCTCTCTTTCCAAAAATCAATAAGGGGGAAATTTTTTTTTTAAAGATAAAAATGATCAAACATATGAACAATAAAATGGTAATAAATACATATCTATCAACAATTAAATCTAAAAAACAAAATGAATGAACAAGTAGAACAGAAACAGACTCAGAGATACAGAGAACATTTTGTTGGTTGCCAGATGGGAGGGGGAGGGGGTTGGATGAACAAAGTAAAGGGATTAAGAAGTATAATTTGGCCCAGACCAGTTTGGCTCAGTGGATAGAGCATCAGCTTGTGGACGGAAAGGTCCCAGGTATGATTCTGGTCGGGGGCATGTACCTTGCTTGTGGGCACATCTCCACTGTGGGGCGTGCAGGAGGCGGCTGATCGATGTCTCTCTCTCATCGATGTTTCTGACCTTCTATCTCTCTCCCTTCCTCTCTGTAAAAAATCAATAAAATATATTTAAAAAATAAAATAAATAAAACTGAAATGTATAATTTCAATGTACTTAAAAAAAAGAAGTACAATTTGCACCCTGAGAAATGTAGCTCAGTGATTAGAGCATTGGTCTGCACACTGAAGGGTTTATTTTTAAAAATATATATCTTTATTGATTATAGAGAGGAAGGGAAAGAGAGAGATAGAAACATCAATGAGAGAGACTCATCAGTTGGCTGCGTTCTGCATGCCCCTTACCAGGAATGGAGCTCACAACCCAGGCATGTGCCCTTTTTAAAAAAATATATATATTTTATTGATTTTTTACAGAGAGGAAGGGAGAGAGATAGAAAGTCAGAAACATCGATGAGAGAGAGACATCGATCTGCCGCCCCCTGCACACCCCACAGTGGAGATGTGGCTGAAAGCAAGGTACATGCCCCCGACAGGAATTGAACCTTGGGACCTTTCAGTCCGCAAGCCGACGCCTTATCCACTGAGCCAAACCGGTCTCGGCAATGCCCTTGACTAGAATCAAATCCGGAACTCTTCTGTCCACAGGCTGATGTTCTATCCACTGAGCCAAACTGGCTAGAGATCTGTACTAGGGTTTAAAGTTCTATTCTCCATCCAGGGGCACATAACTGTAGATTTGATTCCTGGCCCTGGCGGGGGCTCGTGCAGGACGCAACCAGTTGATGTGTCTCTCTCTCATTGATGTTTTTCTCTCTCTCCCCTCCCTCCGTCCCTCCCTTCAACTCTTAAAAAAATATATCAATGCTCAGCCAGCAAGTTTCCAGTTCGATTCCTGTTCAATGGACATATCTGGGTTGTATGTTCAGTCCCTAATCAGGGCATGTATGGAAGACAACTAAATGATGTTTCTCTCTCACATAGATGTTGCTCTCACATGGATATTTCTCTCTAGATCACTTTGCAAGTTATATAATATCTAATCACTAGGGTGTACACCTGAAACTGATACAATATTGTATGTCAACTGTAATTGAAAATTAATATATGATTTAAAAAATTGTTGCCATCCAATAGTTTGGGGGCAGTGCTTCTTTATCCGAAGTATCCCTGGGATTCAGAACTGTTTCCTATCCAATATCTCTCAGGTATTGCCTCTCTTGAACTATTGTGTCCTCTGAAGGGGAAATGCCATTTAGAAAGCAGAAGCTTCTTTATTGTAATGAACTTAAGTTTTGGATTTGAGGTAGATTACAAATCCAATCTCATTTCTCCCTTGAGTTTGGGCATAGGCTTTCATATAAATCAGCTTTATACATTTTCTGCTTGCTATTTCTTTGACTTTTATACTCAAACTTGCTGCAGCTCCAGAAAAATCTCAGCCCCCTAGGAATTCTGAGCCTTTTCACCTGGACCCCATGCCTGGCCCTAAAACTTATGTAAAATTTTCTCCTTTTGCATCTTTTAATCCCTGATTTAGATGATCCTAGCTTCCTTGGAATCCAGCTCCAGAATGTCTCTGTATCATTCTCTGCTCATACTGGCCCTCATTTAGCTTTACTGCTTGAAAAATATTTGTCTGTTGCTCCTTGACCATTCTGAATTCAGCTCTTCTGAAAACCCAAGTGTCTTCATACCTCTTACTTCCCTCACCGAGGGTAACAGACATATGTGGGGGTGTTTAGCCCTTTATCCCATGTCTTGTCTCTACAAACACAGTCATATACTTCATCATATCTAAATCTAATTGTAGAGATTACTGTGATCTTAGGAAGATTGAGCTAACTCTCACTTCACATGAGATCATGATAAGGAGTGAGGTGGGTAGAGATCAGAAGTTCTGGCCATATAGGCATGAAGTGTCTTTTTTTTTTTTAAAGGTAGAAAACAAAAGTGTGTTTCCCTGGCCATCTTGAAGAACAAGAGAACAAACCCCCAGATGCCTGTGGTTTGAGATGGGACCCTCCTCGCCAGAGTGTTTCAAGTGTAACCTTCAAGCAATATTCAGCTACTTGACCATAATCACTGCAACCAGCTTCTGTCTGGTGAAGTGAGAGGTACTACTTCCCTTATTCTTTCCTTCAAATTTTTTTTCTTATATTATTTGAATACTTTCACTGAATTCTCTGTATTCTCTATTACCCCCTGAATCCATTCTCCACATGGGTAGCTCCATCTTGGTAAATCCTTTCCTCTTTCTGATCTTCAGTTTTCTTAATGGATGTTGGACTAAACAGTCTTTGATAGTCTATGATTTCCTTCCAATCCTACCACCCTTTTCCTCCCCAGAGTGCTAAACACATTATTGTCTCTCAGCCCCTCTTTCCATCAACTTCATTAGCTTCCCTACCATCTGACCTCCCATCACCCAGTTGGACTCTAGTGCCCCCTTTTTCTTTCAGTAGTGTGTTCAGCTGCTTGGCACTCTTTAACTCTCTCTGTCTCTCTGTTTCTCTCTCTCTCTCTCTCTCTCTCTCTCTCTCTCTCTCTCTCTCTCTCTCTGGTGTGTGTGTGTGTGTGTGTGTGTGTGTGTGTTGTGGAGAGGTTGGCATGGCACATGGGGAATGACACACAGGGGGTTTACACTTGCCAGAATGGGTAATGAAAGTTGGAAACTTTAATCAACTTCCCCTCACCCTTTAAGCACTTAGCATAATTTCAGGCTCCTGTGGGCTCTAGGAGAAAATAAATGAGGGAATCAGTGAGTTCTGAACTTCTGGGAGAAAAGGACCATGGTAATGCTAAAGAATTGACCAAATCCGCTGCCATTGCTACCCCTGCTGTTGAGGCTTTCTGAAGAGTGCTGCTCTTCCTCAGATCAACTGCTCAGCTCAAGGAGATGGACTTTAGCACACATCATTGAATCATGGCAGCCAGGAGAGAAACTGAGGCACATTGACCCATGGACACTGAGAATCAGAGAAGCAGGGAATAGGACTACTGATTGCTGAGTATAAATGTAAGACAAGTCTTTAAGCAACTCTGCTAAACTCATATGTTTTTCCTAGGGACTCTATTCCCTTTCCCATCATTTTATAATGTCAGAGTGGGAAAGGACCTTGGAAACCCAGGAGTCTAGCCCTTTCTTCTCTGGGCTTGAAGGTGAAACTCAAGCCCAGAGAAGTGAAGGGAGTTGACTAAGGCTATACAGTCAGTTAAAGTCAAAGCTATGGCTAGAAGTCAGGTGCCCTGACCACACCTCTCAAATATCCTTTCGATTGCCTCAAGTTGGCTTATCATCATTGAGGTATGTAGTGCTCTAATTCACAAAGGATATTCAGAACAGTTGCCAGTGGATAGCAAAAAAAAAAGGACCATGGCCTGTCACTTTCAAACTGAAACTCAGACAACCAGTTAACTGCTACAGTGATATTAATAAGTAGAGAAGGTGCTGGCAGTTACATCTCAAGATAACGAACTAGGAGTGTCTCCAACCTTGGGGAATTCTAGCCTTAACAGAAAGTGAATCATGTAAATAAGTGAATGTACTGGGGGACAGGCTAAAGGATCAGGACACTGATTTAATGAAGGTGGAGACGGGGTTTGAAGGAAAGGAAGTAGTAGAAACAGGTATTGGGAGAAGCCCAATTCTGAAGAAAATGAAGATTGAGCAAGGATGAGGAGGAAATATGATGGGAAAAAGGGATATAGAGTAGAGTCCTATAGAAGAGAATGGATGAAGTGTTGGAAGAGCTGAGGCAGTTTAGCCAAGTGGGAAAAAAAAAAGTTTCAGAGGGACATGGCTTTTCCAGATCTCTGAAGAGTTGTTACAGACAGAAAGGAATTTCTGTGGTCCCAGGGAGCAGATGTGAGATTCTCAGGCAGAGGACACAGAGAAAAAGAGTTCAGATACAAACAGGAAGAAATTTCTAAGTCAGAGCTGTCTAGAAAGGGAACAAGCAATTTTGATAGGTAGCAAGATCCCCATAAGTGGAAAGTTGCAGTCAGAGGCTGCTGAAATCTCTGCCAGGTTGTGGCCCAGTGTTGGGACCTCCTTGGATGGCTCAGATACTTGGGGTAAGGGCTGCGAAGGGGATGGGAGAGGAGTAGGGTGGGGCTAGGTGGGGGGTAGACACCCCCTTTGGGAAGCCCAAGCCCAGTCCGGCCTCCAAGTGGTCTGTGTGGCGGGCTAGGGCGTTGGGCTGGGCTGGGCGGGGCCAGGCCTGAGGCCGGCAGGGAGGCGGGCGCGAGGGCGGGGAGCAGCACGGAAGCCCAGTCACATAAAGGAGCGGGCGGCACAACAGGGGCGGCTCTTTCCTGGGTGGGGTTTGTGAAGTCGTGGCCCGTTAGCAGGAAGCAGAGCAGTTGCCCCGAGGCTAGGGAGGGACCCAATCCGAGCCCCCGTCCCCGGAGTCCGAGCCCTGCTAACTGCTCGTTCAGCGCTGCCCTACAGCTTCCAGCCAAACTTTGCCAACTCAGCCGCCTTTGCCGTCACCATGCCCAAGACGGTGAGTGCAGGGGGTGGGCGCTACTAGCCCCAGAGGCTCTAGCTGACCCTTGTAGCCCCTTGATGATAGCTGGGGGTGGAGGTGGAGGGTTGGCCAGCCACCCGCCCGCTCCGGATGCTGCGCTCTCAACCAAGGCCTGGGGTGGGGAGGGGTGGGAGTGGAGACCTGGTATGTCGCGCCCTTATGTGAGGGTGGGGGGTGAGGTTGTCCGGGACTAGAAGCGTGGACTGGACGGGGTTGGCCTGTTTTTTAGACTCCAGTTCCCTGCTTCTGGGATGAGACAGTAGGGAAGGCTTCCTGGGGGCCCAAGTTCTTCTTTTGTCTCTGACAGGCCATGGGAGTGGGGGAAAAAGACTGGTCCAGAGAACACGTCCCCCAGTCCAGGAATTGGACCTTCTGGGCCAGGCTGCCACAGTCTAGGAGGGGTCCTGGGAACTGAGAAGCAAGGAGGAAGGAGATGTTAAGGGTGGATCCCTGCACCGGGACTCTTTCCCATAGACTTCTCAGGAAGCCTCCCTCAGCTGTTTCCCACTAGTTAGGGGAGGATAGAGTTGTGGAGGAACTCTTGGAGGCTGCTTGCAGTAGTCATAACACTTCACTAGGCACCAGTCTGAGGGCTGGAGGTCAGCCCTATTCGTAGGGGAGAAGACTGGTTTCTTTCTCCTCCCCAAATCCCTGCCCTTCCCATTATTTAATGGTTCTCCATCCCTTCCTTTCCCCTCTGGACTGTTCTGTGTAGATTATTCCCTCCTGTGGGGTCACACCTTTCTAGAGTGGTGGTAGTTTCTAGAATCTGGTCTCCATCCCTCTGGCTATTATGAGAAGAACTGAAGCCTCTTGGGGGTGGGGCCTAAGGAGGCCGGATGCCCAGGAAGGAGGGGCAGATGAGAAGCTGCTTGAATAATGAGCCCTGCTTGCTTTTGTGCAAGTCATGACAAATGGCTGCTGGGGCCCTTCCCTTGCCCAGGAAGGCCTGTTGACCACCCTAGTTTGAGTCCCTTAGGCCAAGCAGCTTGTTGGGCTGGCCTAGGCTATGCAGTTCTGGAACTCTCTCTTTCTCTAGGACTGCCTGATATTTGTAGAGCTGAGATAGTGACTAGTAGCCTTGAGAATGTCTGGGGGTCTCTGGATGAGAGGGGCTGAGGTGGGGGGGCAGTGCATAGTTCTTTGGGTGTGTGCTGAGCTTTGGTTGCCACATTGCTGTATTCCAGACTTACTGCCAAGTTATTCTTGCCCTTCCTAAACCTTGTCCTTAAAAAACACTAAGTTTTCAACAAGTATGTGGTTCTGTTGGTGGCAGCAGGAATGGCACCAGGTGTTAGACCAGTAGGGTCAGATCAGACCGGGTTTCAGCAACTTCCTCAGTACTTGAGTTCTGGCTAAGAAAGTATTCAGAGCCAAGACTCAAATTATGAGGCCATTTATTTATAAAATCACAGAGGTAGAAGAAGTAATTCAAAGAAGACATGGGCTTAGGAAATCAGTTATAGAGGCAAAGGAAGGGCCGTTGGAGCTTAGAAGTGAGGAAGGTAAAGGTGATGCACCTAGGGGATGAGGAGAGGGAAGACAAAGGCAAAGAAAGGCAAAGGCAAAGGCAAAGGTGTGGGTGTGCTCCCCAGAGAGACAGCTACTGGGTCCTCCATCCCACATGCCATGGCGGGGGTTGGGAGTATTAAGTGTAGAGATTTTAGAGGAGGTCCTAGGGGAAGATCTTAATAGAATATTCAGCAGTTTTCCAGGTGTGTCCTTTCAGGATCTAGGTCTCCACTGATTGATTGGTCTGCACCAGGGCAGGTCCCGAGGTCAGTGTTGGCTGGTTTTATTGCTTTTCTGGGCCTGGAGCTGAAATACAACTGAGGCCTAGATGTTATCTCTAGAAATGAAAGGTAAGGGGGTCCAAACCTAATGACCAGCATATATGCTAAGAGAAGAAAGGTCACCCTGGGTACAAGGTCCCACCCTACAATTGTCTATTGCTAGGCATCAAGAGCTTTTCACTCTGGTGATTTAATGTACCTAGCCAACCGTTCTTGCGCTGCTCGTGTCTAATTACCTACCACAGTTCTGCTATTTCTCTCTCTTAAATTGCTTGTGGTTTTATGACATCTGGCTTTTTCACACTTGCCCTCCCCACCACACACAAAGTGAGAGAGAATGGTTTTACAAAGAGAGGGGAAAATATACCATTGTCTCTGCCAAGACAGAGGATTAAAAAGAACCTTCCAGGAGCTTCTCCTTAGGTATATCTCTCTGTGGTTGACTCCTTGAATCCTTTTAAGGTGTGGCTTTCCCTAAATGGATGAGTGGATCTCTGAGAATAGATTGTCCCATTACCTCTCTTCTCTAGAGGCATTTCTCATTCTTTTTATAAAAATTATTTTTATTGATTTCAGAGAGGAAGGGACAGGGAGAGATAGGAACATCAGTGATGAGAGAGAAACATTGATCAGCTGTGTCTTGCACATCCCCCACTGGGGATCCAGCCTGCAACCCCAGCACGTGCCCTTGACTGGAATTGAACCTGGGACCCTTCAGTCTGCAGGCCAATGCTCTCTCCACTGAGCCAAACCAGCTAGGGCCCTTTCTCATTTTTTTTTTTTAAGTCTGCAATATCTTACATTGAAACACAGCTTGATGGGTCTAGAATTGTCTCAAAGTGGCCTTTAACTATTCCATCCTTAGTCAAAGTGGCAAAGAAAATGGCATGGTTATCCTTTTCCTGGATTTGCAGAAGGATGAATAGGAGCTGCTTGAGGTCAAGTGTATGGTACAGAATGTACCTGAATACTGAAGGCATTTTTATGTAGATTGACTAAAACTTGAATCAGGTTAGGAGGGCTGAATTTTGATGGACTGGATGATTTGTATAATTTTCCATACTATTTTGCTCAAGGAATGGTCAGCTTCTAGGAGAAACAACTATATCATGCCTGTTAAGACCATAGACTCTTAACTTGAAAGGTAGATATCTCAGCAACAACTACTGAGGTTATTTAGTTCTACATGAAAGAACCTACCTTGGGGTCCAGGCTTTGTGATGCTGATCACATTGATTCTCTATTCTGACTCAATGATTAGGTTCTTGAAGTTGAGTTCCCTCTCTTTCCCAAAGAAACTTGCCACCTTTTTTCAAGCCTTCATGGTCCTCAGATAAAAGGAAGTGAACAAGTTGGACAAAGTAACCAATGTTGGCATTTGTGTGGTCTCCTGGTGAGAGTTGGGGGCACCATAAGGTAGCTCCTGTTTTCTCATTGCTCATCTCAATGTTGAGGTGTCCAGAGGCACACCTGGACTGTGTACCAGCTAGTAGTAATGTTAAACTGACAAGAACAGATACCTACACTTGATCTTAGCCAAAACTCTGAGAAGTGATACTAGCGGCTTTAATGAAGGTAGAAAATTCCCCTGTTCTCAGCTCCTTCTTCACTAGTATACTTTAGGCTATTTCTGGAGTATGATAGATAGGGAAGGATGGTGGAAAAACCAAATCCATTCATTCATATGAACCATATCTACAGTCTGACCAGAGTTGGTTTAACTTTTGCAGCCAATTGTCTCCTACAGTCAGTCCAGCCTCTCTTAAATCTGTTAAAACATGCCCCTCTGCACCCTCTCCCTGCCAATTCTTGGATTCTGTTTTTAATTGCCAGTTTTCTGGGTCTGCTTTAGTAGCCAGAATGGAAAAGTTAAAGTGATTTCAACACTTTCTGGTGATGATAAGAAAGTTGCAAACAAAACAAAACAAAACAAAAAAACAAAACCAAAATCAAACAAATAACCCTTTTCCCCCTCTTTAATTGTTTTTAGATCAGTCTTTTTTTTAAGAATATATTTTTAATTTCAGAAAGGAGAGGGATAGATAGAAACATCAATGGTGAGAGAGAATCATTGATGAGCTGCCTCCTGCATGCCCCCTACTGGGGGTTGAGCCCACAACCCCAGGCATGTGTCCTTGACAGGAATTGAACCTAGGAACCTTCAGTCCACAGGCCAATGCTTTATCCATTAAGCCAAAGCAACTAGGGCTGTTTTAAGATCACAAAGTCTTTGGGATATTCTTAGATACTCTACAATGAGTTTGTTTTGAATTTTCAAGGTGTTCTTGAGTTTTTGGTTAGCTAGAGTGGAAAAAGTTCTTTACAACAGTCAAGTCCAATTTTTCTCATTGTATAGATGGGTAAACTGAGACCTTCAGATAGGGAAGGGCTAAGCTAGAATGATACAGCATGTCAGTAGAAAAGCCAAGACCAACTAATCTATACTCTTTTATGTTAGGCTTAGAGAAAGGAAGAACGCTTTGAGAGTGGGTGTCAGATTTGGTTTTTACCAGTAGTCTGTTAACTCTCCATTATTCTCTAGCCACCTATAACAATAGCTTGTTTTAAGAGAAAAGTTCTTATTTTTCTCTCTCTTCTTATTTAGAGGGTCAATCTTGGTAAAACTTTTTCAGTTTGCTGGCTTTTTAGTCCTAGCTAAATAGGTCAGGGGAAAGGTAATCAAGTCGTCATTGATAGGACCATCCATGTCAGCAGACATAAAGCCAAGCTCCTTAAAGTATTTGAAAGCTTCTGAGTCTGCATTCAGCTAAACTTTAACAGGGGCTGTGTGGACTGTTTATTCTCCTGCCATTCCTAGCATTGCTTGAGCCACTCAAGTGGTACTAAAGTGGTACTTGGTGAATAGGAGGAAAAATCTCAGTCTTTTAACCCTTGAAGTTGCCTTACCTGCAGACTTTAGGGCTGGGCAACAGATCAGGAATGGAAGTTATGTGAGAGAAGGGTGACTTTTTGGGTCCTGCACTATCTACTTTGATTTTTCCAGTTTACTAGGCCCTTTGTGAAAGCATAGGTCTTAGAGATAGAGTAGGGACCATCTTGGATATTTTTTTAGGCTTCTTCTTGAATAGCCCTCTGGGCACAGAGACGATGTTGGGGCAGAAGAGCTTTTATGGGACCCTTGAAGGCACCAAATAATCTATACTCTTTCATGTTAAGCTTGGAGAGGGGAAGATTGCTTTGTGAGTGAGTGACTATTAGTATGGTAACTTTCCATTATTCTCTAGCTGCCTAACAATAGCTTATTTTAATAGCTTGTTCTTTTTTTTTTAATCTTCATCCAAGGATATGCTTAGGGAAAGGGAGGGGGGAAGAGGGGAGGAAGAGAAGGAGAGAGAGAGAGAGAGAGAGAGAGAGAGAGAGAGAGAGAGAGAGAGAGAGAGAGAGAGGAGAGAGAGAGAGAAGGAACCAATTGCCTTCTGTACATATATGTGATCAGGATCGAACCCACAACCCTTTGGTGCACAGGATAATGCACAACTAACTGAGCCATTCCAGCTGGGCTTGTGGGTATCCTTACTATTATCTCTCTTCCTCTTCTCAGGAGACTTTACTGAATGTTGGAGCTGGAAGGAACATTTTGAGGTCATCTGGTCTATCTCCCTGACTCCAAATGCAATTTTCTTTGCTTGAGATGAGATGACCGGCAACATATATTTTGATCTCTGATCTAATAGTGTTGCTTGGCAACGGTGTGTTCATATCCCTTTGTATTTTCCTGAGAATCCCCCTCACTGGAATTTCTAGCCTCAAGGTTTCCAGAGGGGAGATCTGGTATACCAACACTACTAGGTTGGGCATTTCATGACTAGAGTTCCTGAAAATTGGTATCATAACTGGTTTTGAACAGTCTATTTCTGATATTTCAAAGATAGAACTGAGTTTATCATTATGTCTTTTTCTAACTCACAATCTTTTCTCCCTGCTACTCCACCCTACTGTTGTGCCCCTATAGAAAAACAAACAAACAAAAAACAGAATAAAGGGTGGTCTCTTTTGGGGAAATCTATTGGTCAAGTGAAGGAGGTGCTCTTTTCATGATTGACTGGATTTGCTGTTCATCCCTCCTCCCACTTCATGCTTTGTAGAGCTGAAAAACTTTAATTCCAGGTTTTTATTCGTGGTATGGAGGATTGGCTCAGGACTCCATTGATTTGGAAGGTGTGTATTAAGAAATGGCAAGAAAGACTGATCTGATAATATTTTTTTCATGTAAGAACTTCTTCCCTGTTTTCAGTAAACGGCTCCAAATAAGTGGTCCTGCTTTAGGCTCTCAGTCTCCCCAGCTTATCATGAGGGAACTGGACTAGTAATAGATATGCTCCAGGGACCCTTTCAATACTATGTGCTTAAGACATTCTTTCCTCAAAATTTGAGTGTCTTCTATGTACCAGGCAATATATGCTGGCAATACATAGTTGAATAGCATTTGCTAAAATATATGTTCTTGTCCCCTTACACTTCCGGAATGCTGTTTCTTCCTGGGTACTGAGTTCAGGATGGAGAATTTCTAGCTAGGAAGTTGGCTTATTTCATTAGTAGTTCTGACAAGAACACTGAGAAACAAGAAAGAAACCAATGAGACAATACTATGAAGGCTGTGGGTTGATTGAAGAGCCTCAGACAAATACTGAAAACTTAATGCGTTTCCCTCCCTTTCTTCTTATTGCCTGTAGGCAGCATAGATCCTTGGTAGTTCTGCTGACAGGTCAGGAAACTACTAAGTTATATTTAAAATTTCCTTTTAAGCTCCTAAATGTGGTATGTATGTGTGTGTGTATATATATATTGTTAGACATTAATAAGCTGGTGGGCATAAACTGACCTTCTGAGGTATCTACCACCAGGAGCTAAGGTCTAGCTTTTTTGGGGTATAGCATTTCAAATGCATCTGTACTTAGGATGACCGAGAACTTTTTCACTCTTAAGCTTTCTTTTATTATTTTTATTAAACTTATTGGGGTGATATTACATGATAAGATTATATAAGTTTCAAATATACATTTCTCTTATATATGATATGTATATTGCATTGTGTGCCCACCACCCAAAGTCAAATATTCTGTCACCATATATTTGGACCCCTTTACCCTTTACTACCCTCCCATCACCTTCCCTCTGGTAACCACCATACTGTTTCATGTGTCTATGGATTTCAATTTTAAATCCCACATATGAGTGAAATGGTTCCCTTTTAGCCATTGTTCTGGATGCTCTGGGTTTTCTCACAGGAGTATTTTGAACCTCAGTTCAACCTTATGTTTTAAATGAGGACACCAAAGCCCAGAAAACAGAAGTGGTTTGATTGAACTGGTAATAGGGTTGGGACTAATATCCGACTTGTCTGGCATGTGGTATAGGGGAGGAACTTCGAATGTCTGACTTCTACATGGCATTCCCTGCAGGGTGCTTAATGCTTCTTCCTCTGTGCTGAGGATAACTTGATTATAATGGTATTATGGTCATGGGAAGAGAAGAACAAATTCTTCTGAGTGTGTAGAACTGACCTCAGGTTACTTTATATGAAAATGGTTCAGGCTCCAACTATGTCGTTGGGACTCTTCATAGCACTTGCCGGAAAGTAAGTGTTCTGCTTTGACTGTGAAGGATGGTAGAAGGTGGATATATGCACTGAAGGGGAGGTAAGAAGAAGAGACTAACCATATTTTCCTGCTTGAGATAGGGCATCTCTGTCCTAAGAGTCTTTGTAGTGTTCAGTTATTTATTTTCCATATTCATATCTAGGGGGCCACCCAGCTTGCTTGGGATCACATAAAATTGGTAATAGTTTGGGTAGGAGAGGTTGGCTTTCCTGATTCTCAAATCAGTGGTCTCTGACTAGATTTGCCTCTCTTGGAGGAATTATTCTTTTCACTCAGGGAACACAGACTTCCAGAGAATTGGCTCTGTGGTGATTATTTTAACAAGATGATTGCAATGGATTTCCCCTAAATAGCTTCTGCTGCAACAAGTTTTAGTCAATGGGTGATTCAGTTCTTCTGGGGCCTCAGAATGACTTATTTTTCTCTTTCTTCCTGCCCCTCACCCAAATTCCCCACTTTTTCTCTACTATTTAAAAATTTTGAGCTCTGACTTCTGTATTCTCACTCAGTACTCTAGCTTGAGCTGTTCTTGGGTTAGGAGGATTTTATGGTACTTTCCTTTCCACTTTGGTGATTTATTTGCTGCTGTAGCAACCATTTGAATACAGAATGCAGTCTCCTGGATCAACTCTCACCTTTAGGTTTTATAATCTAAGCTTGGGGCAGGTAGCTAGCCAAAAAAGTTTTTTTCAAGTCTTTATAGAAAGGGAGCATAAATTAGTGGTGAAAAGCACAAACTCTGGAACCAGAGTGCTTGGGCTCAAATCTAAGGTCTGACTAACTAGGTGTGTAGCCTTGATTAAGTTATTTAACTTCTGTGCTTCGTTTTCCTCAACTGTAAAGTGAAGATAATAGTGTCTATCCCCGACTCATTGCAAGGATTAAATGAGGCAATTCATGTAAAGTGCTTAGAACTGTGCCTAGCATCTAATAAGTGCTATGCAAATGTTTGCTATGATAATTATTTATGAAACTGCTGCATGCCCAACTTTTTCTAGGTAAGATGGGTAAGAAAGAAGGCAAGCAGCTGCCTTTTCACCATTTATCGAGTGGTTACTAGGTACTATTTACTATAAGCAATATGGATAAATGAACGGAGGATACAATTGCTGCCTTTCAGATCCCGTATTTAATAGGAGATTTAGGGCTCACTCACTTAAAAACAGTTTGAAAGATATATACACATGTCACTTGCTAGAGATTTTGGGAAAAGGGGAGTTTACTGGGACATGAACAGGACCTTGAACTATGTGTACACTTGGGGGCAGTGGCCATTTTGGGTGGGAGAGTGATGTGATTTTGCTATGTGAGCATAAACCAGGTGGTCGTAGGCTAGTGCTCTCTTGAAAGTGAGTTTTTCTGAAATAAACGCAGACTTGAGATACTGATTGTTTCAAGGGAACCACAGAGTACATGTGAGCATAGACCAAATTACTGGTGCTGGGGTCAGGTGGAGTGAACAATTCTGTCTCAACTGGCAAATCTTCTGAAGGGTTTTGTTGAGGGATACTGTACCTTTGGTTTCCCAGAATTAGGTGAGTTAAATAAAACAAATTTTGTTATCTTTATTGCCCCAGTAGGTATGTGAGAGGCTCCTTTCTTCCTATTTCCATGTGAGCAAAACCAAGGAATAGAGCTTAGTGATTATTCTCTAGGTCCACAGCTTAAAAACAGCTTTCAGTTCTCCTAATGTCTTTGCTATGAGATAGGTATTTGGAATAGGATAGAAATGAGGGGAGGATTTCTTAGTGTGTGATTGTGATAGGTTAAGAAGTATGGCGTTTTCTGGCTAAGGCCTATCTACAGCATCTGGACGTTAAACTTGGGTTACTTTCCAGACATGGTTTGTTGGCTGTGCCTGATTACAGAATTAGATTTGATGCCCTTTTCAATGGACTTCTTGTGGCATAAGGTAAGTGCTGAGATAGCTTCTAGGCCACTGGTATGGTGACCTATCACTGTTCTTGCTTTGTAAAAATGTTTTGTCAGGTAGCTCCTGTGATTGGTGACTTTGAAGGTTGAAGTATCTTTTCATCTCCAGTGACCTTTCTATTTTGTGGTAATTTGATAGATAAGTTGTATGGTTAGGGTATCTATCAATCAGGGCCTAATAAAAGAAAAGTTGAGATGTGGGCATTTGGTGATACAGACAAAATATAATCCTGAGGGATCCTTTCTGGAATATATATTTGGGAGGTCACAGGGTCCAGGGCCTGGGAGGGGGAGCAAGGCATGCCTATTAGCCTTTGTCAGCATTTCCTTCTCCTTGGTCCTGACCTCCCTTAAATACCTGGGAAGGATTAAGGCTTGTTTTTCTCCAGTAAAGTCTGTTTAGATAAGCTTCCTGACCTTACTAGCATGGATTAATATCCCCAACCCCCCAAACCTTTTTCAGAAATCTCAACCTGAAATTTAGATGAAGTACAACCAGAAGCTTTTACCTGTTGTAATCTTTAACTGAGATTGACTAATCTGTGGTATAGAGTTGGAGGGTGGGTGTCAATAGTTAAGTTGTAGAATCTTTGCTATCTTCAAGGGTTTTAAGTGAGCTACATTCCTCTCCAGACCTCCTTGTAGATATTCCTGGGAGACTGACAAACTCCTAGCAGTTTCCTTGCTGAGAATAAAAGTCCCTTAACCTCTTTGCCTTTAATTTTTTTTTCTCTACATGAAAATATAAACAGTATCAGAAATATGTACCTATAGTAGAGTAAATCCCCCTTATCCAAGTGCTTTACTTCTCTTGGCACCTGGGCCATACATATGTTTGGTGAGAATGTGCTGTTTTGCTTTAGGGTTACAATGCATGTCCCTGTTGGTACTTAGAGAGCTGTTCCATCAGGGCATGATGTTGGCCTGGGAAAAATCTAGCCTAGTTACCTTTCTCTATGCTATAGCCTGGGCCTTTTCCTAAGGTTGGGAGTTTGTCTCCTGGCCTTAGGCCATTTGTCAGAGGAAACCAATGACTAAAGGATTCCTCCCTGCTACGTCAGCTTCTGGAACTTTTCCTGATGATTCCTTACCAGGTAAGTATGCCTTATTTGGCTATTTTTCTCCCCCCTAAAATACCCTTTGCCATCTCAACTAGTCCTCTGTTCTCCTTTAGTAAAAGGAATGCCTTCCTTGAGTTTATAAGGTGTCACCTGCAAACTTTTCTAGGGCCTGTTTAGAGCAGAAGGTGAGATTCTGATGAAGCTGGGGGATGAGTGGGAGAAGAGAGAGTAAGATGGGTCAGCTCTGGAATGAGTGATTTCTTTACCCTGATTTATTTTAAAAATATATTTATATTTATTTCAGAGAGGAAGGGAGGGGACGAGAGAGAGAGAAACATCAGTGATGAGAGAGAATTATTGATCTGGCTGCCTACTGCAACCCTGAACCTGAGAATCAAACTGTGACCTCCCAGTTCATAAGTCCATGCTCAACCATTGAGCCACACTGGCTGGGCTACCCCAATTTCTTATTTTCCTTCCTCTCTTGACCCTGCCTGGTCACTCCACTCTGGCTTCTTACCTAGATCTCTGATAGTCTAGGAATAATCTTGCTTTGCCTGACAAAGTTCAGATTGTGGGACAGGGAAGGATGGGGCAGAGACTCTTAGTAACTGAAACTATTCCTTTGGAGTAGGTAAAGCCTTTCAGTTGGTAAGTTCTTTGTGTGTGCCTTTTGTATACCTAGGCTTCTCACTTGGCTTTTCTGAGTAGGCTGGATCCAAACTTCCTCTGCCTCCCATCCATAGTCCTAAATTGTTTAGCCCTAGGTTGAAAGAACTGAGTTTAACAAATATATATATCTATATATAAAAGCTCTAGAGGCCTGATACACAAAGATTTGTGCAAGAATGGGCCTTCTTTCCCCTGGCTGCCGGCTCCGCCTTCACTCTGGCTGCGGCCTCCTTCCTGCCTTCCCATCTCCCCATGCTTCCCAGAAGCCCTGAGAGGCTGGGGCAGTGCAGAATGCCTGCATCCTGCCCCTGGCTGCCTGCATATGCAAACTAACCCACCATCTTTTTTGGGTTAATTTTCATACTCACTCCTGATGGGTTGGTGGATATCATGAAGGTACAGTCAATTTGCATCTTTCTCTTTTATTAGTGTAGATAGTATGCAAATCAGATGGCAGAACCACCAGTCACTATGATGTGCACTTACCACCAGGAGCTAGGTGCACAACTCAGGAGCTGTTCCCAGCCTGCAGGACCTGATCGCCCAATTGGGGCCTACTGGCCAACCTCTTGATTCCTTACCTGGCTGGTAGGCTCCCATCACCCCATGGGGAATGAGGAATTGGGGGTGAGTGGCAGCAGATGTAGGTAGTGCCAGGCCAAGATGGATGTGAGCCCGATTGCCCCTCTAGTCGCCCCCCACACACAGGGAGACCAGCGTTCATGCAGGAGGGCAGAGCCAGCTGCTGGCAGCAGGGGAAGATTGGCCCTGAGTGAAGGCCAGGCCTAGGGACCCTATCTGTGCACAAATTTTGTACACTGGGCCTCTAGTATACACTGAGTGGCAGATTATTACAATCTCTGAATGCATACTAATCTGGCCACTCAGCCTGGCCAGGAAAAGGGGACATGGGTGGTTGGCTGGCCTGCCTGCTGGTCGAACTCCTGGTCGAGGGGACAATTTGCATATTAGCCTTTTATCATTTAGAATATGCACTGAGTGGCCAGATTATTATGCATTCAGGGATCATAATAATCTGGTCACTCAGTGTGTGTGTGTGTGTGTGTGTGTGTGTGTGTGTGTGTGTGTTTGTGTATTTATTGATTTCAGAGAGAGGAAGGGAGAGGGAAATATCAATGATGAGAGAGAATCATTGACTGCCTCTTGAATTCCCCCTAGTTGGGATTGAGCCTGCAACCTGGGCATGCACCCTGACCAGGAATCGAATTAGGGACCTCTTGCCTCATAGGTTGAAGTTCAACCACTGAGCAACACTGACTGTGCTATCTTTACTGATTTCAGAGTGGAAGGGAGAGAGAGAGAGAAACATTAATGATGAGAGAGAATCACTGATTGGCTGCTTCCTGCATACCCTCTACTGGGGATCGAGCCCACAATCTGGGCATATGCCCCTACTGGGAATCAAATTGTGATCTTCTGGTTCATAGGTTGATGTTCAACTATTGAGCCACTATGGATAGGCTGAGCTTTTGACACAGTTTGGGGCAATTGTCTGGATTTTCAAAATGCTGTTTAGTAGAAATGTTATAATTAAAAGAATAGTGGACCACTAAATCAGGATATCTGGTTTTTAATCTCTGTCTGTGTGACCTTGGGCAAGTCACTTTTATGGGCTTTCATTTTCTTTAAAATCATTGGCCTTTTCTGACTTCCTGTAATTTGTGCTCAGTCTTTAAAAAAGTCATAAGGGGTTCTTGGAAAGGGTATAACAGAACAGAGAGCAGTGAACTTTTAGAGACTTTGTCCTCTTCTCTTCAGAATGGCATTGGGTGTGTGGTTTCCCCTCTCCTCCTCAGCTATCAATGTGTAGTATCCCTCTCTATTTCAGTGAGCTCTGCTTAGAGGTATTGGATCCACCTACTAATGAGCTTGCTGTGGGCATCCTGGCTTGTAGAGGCAACTGTTGACTGAGTATTTTGGGTGGGGCTTTAGAGTCCAGCCAGCAAACCACAGTTGCTGGCCATTTTGGGTCATTGGTAACTCCAGAAAGAATAGAAGACGCTTGGGTTGGGTTGGTCACTTTTTAGCAGGGAAGGGTGAGACCAAAAAACAAACCCAAACTGAATGCAAATGATATTTGATTTCCTCTACCTCCTTCCCCCACAACATTCTTCTTCTTAGTGCTATGAATTGTTTTTTGCTGAGTCTTAAATTGCTAAGCTTCTCTTCTTCCTTTGTCTGAGTCACTGATGTTGCTCCTGGATGGGGAGAGCTAGGTGATGTGTGCTTGGGTGGAGTGAAGGGGAGGGATTTCTAGTGAAGGAGATTGCCACATGCTTAGTTCAGCCTTCAAATGATCCTGTATTTTGTGAGTATGACTTCTTTTTTTAAAAATATATTTTTTTTTATTGATGTCAAGAGGAACGGAGAAGGAGAGAGATAGACACATCAATGATGAGAGAGTACCATCGATCAGCTGCCTCCTGCATGCCCCACAGTGGTGATCAAGCCTGCAACCCGAGCATGTGTCCCAACTTGGAATCGAACCGTGTTCTCCTAGTTAATAGGTCTACGCTCAACCACTGAACCACCATGCTGGCTGGGCTGAATATGACTTCTTTTGAAGTTAGACTTATAGATCAAAGGAAAGAAATTTAAGTGAGGGCCTGATGGTCTCATGGTGCATAAGCACATTCTTGGACATGGTGTACCCTTGGCTGGATCTGTTTTCACTCTTCTTTCTCCTTAGTGACATTTTGTACAGTGCTTGCTTGTGAATCAAGAGTCTCAGGTTGTTTCAGTCACCTAATGGTTGGCCATAAACATTATCTTTATCTCCCCTGAGCCCCCTAGAAGAAGAGCTAAGATATAAGTGTTCTGGCACCTGTCTTCCTTTCTTGGGAAAAAGTTTCTAGGCCAGTATTTTGTGAGAGGGCTTATTTGGGTAGAGCTGGATAATGGTGTGTGTGTTTTTTTTTAATTTATTGGGGTGATGTTGGTTAATAAGATTATATAGGTTTAAAGATAAAATTCTAGGATACATTATTTGTGTATAATAAAATCAAATCTTCTTTCGTCACTGTGTACCTGATCCCTTTGACTCTTGGATAACTTAGTGGTTAGAGGAACTTTTTTTTTTTTTTTTTTAAGCATTGAGCTAGAACAGCTTTTGGGCCATGCAGGAGCTTGCTGCTTAGAACAATTATTTTGATGGCATTTCATTTCTAGGGACCTCGCATGGGTTAAGGATTCCAGTTGTAGGTGGTAGACTAGAATGATTGTTATAAAGGGAGAGTGAGCAATCAGGTAGAGGGGAGAGTAGGGGAGATGGGAAGAGAAGTCAGATGGAAGAATATTTTTTTTATATTTATATTTCACCCTTTTGTAAAAACCAACATGGCATATGAAAAAATTTATCAAATAGAATAACTCTTATATAAGCGCATAGCAATTACTATTTTTTAAATATATTTTTATTGATTTCAGAGAAAAAGGAAGAGGGAGAGAGAGAAACATCAATGATGAGAGAAAATCATTGACTGGCTTCCTCCTGCACACCCCACACTGGGGACTAAGCCTGCAACCCGGGTTCAACTTAAGGAATTGAACTAGTGACCCCCTGGTTCATAGGTCAGTGCTCAACCATTGTGCCACTGCAGCTGACACAATTATTATTTATGTGTATTTCTTATCATAGCTCATAAATGTACCTTAATTTTCCATGGTGCAATCATGGTGTGCATAACAAAAAATCATACTTCTTTATCTCTACTTAATATGTTAATAAAAGCTTAGGTAGATGCTATTTAGTTTTTTAAAATGAACATTTTAATGGCTTCAAAAAATTCCATCCAATGGCTGTCATAATTTACTTTACCATTCCCCTTTAGGGAGAAATTTATATTACTTCCAGCATTTGTCAGTATGTATAACCCTGCAGTGAATGTGAGAAAGAGAAAATCTAAAACTCTTAGTATGGTATATAGGAAGAATCTTTTGATTCCTGGCTTTCACCTAGCTCCTTATTCAGACTCAGTTCTTACTTCTCCTCACAAGTATGTTATGCTGTAGCTTTATGGGATCAAGTTTCCCCAAGTAAGCCATACCTCTTATATCTTTTGGCTCTAGCATATGCTTTTTCTTTCAGCTTGAAATATAAAGTGTCTCTTCTTTACCTCCCCACTCCATGCCACCTGCACTGGAAGCTTTCTTTAATACTCCCAGATAGTATCAGTTATACCATCATCTGTGTGACTGTTATATTTTGTTAAAATTTAATATATATATATATATATATATATATATATATATTTATTGATTTCAGAGCAATAGAAACATCATGATGAAAGAGAATCATTGATTGGCTGACTCCTGCATGATCCACACTAGGGATTGAGCCAAAACCCAGGCATGTGCCCTGACCAGAAATTGAACCTTGACTTCCTGGTTCATAGGTTGACACTCAATGACTGAGCCATGCTGGCCAGGCCTTGTGTTTTGTAAGAATGTCTGTTACCATACTTAACAAGTGGTATTGTTGCCATCTGGTCTCCCAGGATTTCTCCTTTAGTAAACATGGGTATTTGCAAGTTTCCACTCCCACCTGCCCCCCACCTCAAGAAGGGATTGGTGTCCAGGTAGAAGTGGTTAGGGATGGGCAGACTTTTGAAGAGTATATAAGCAGTGATAGATATGGAAAGAGAGAAGTAGTAGTAATATATATAAGGGATTCAACTGTGTTGGGTGAGCGCCTGGTAGGGTATATTAGGTACTAGTAATAGAGAAAATACATTTTGGAGAAGGGAAGGGTACATTAGCATTTAGAGGGAGGAGAGGCCTGAAGAGTCACGCTGGCTTTGACCCACCAGAGCAAACTTCTTAAACCATTCCACATATCAAATTTCCCATCTGAGAAATGGAAAGAGTAATAGCATCCTACTTTTTAGGATTATGGTAAAGATCAAGACACAATGCATCTGAAAGTGCTCAGTTAGGTATGGGGCACAAGGGAGGAAGGGTAAGCCCAGGATAATCCAGATTTTTTTTTCCAGTTTTATGTTTGTTTCCTATCAAGTCTCTGAGACCAGAATTCCAAATGCTATGGTTTCCTGGAGAAAGCATTCCTGTAGGTGCCTGATAGCATGGTGCTCCTAGTGGGAAGTATCCAAGGAAGTCCCATCTCCCCACTCATCTGAGCAGCATGGCTCCAACTGGTCCCAGCACAGCACTCCTCAAGAATGGCCACAAATACCTGGGGAGGGAGGTGCTTTCAAGTCTTTAGCTTTAGCATCAATTGAATGTTTCTTAACATCCCTTTTGATGGAGGTGGAAGTATTTCTAGAAATTGCAGTAAAACTGAGCATTTTGCAGGCCATCTGACCCCAAACCTACTAAACACTGTAAGAAAGACATGTCTCTGTATCCAGACCTGCCCATCCCACATGTCCTTTTTACAGTGCTTAGTGGGTTTGGGGCCAGATGGCCTGCAAAGTGCCAGTTTCACTGCAATTTATAGAAATACTTCCACCTCCACCAAAAGGGATGTCAGAAAATATTCAATTGATGCTAAAGACCTGAGAGCACCTTCCTCCCCAGGTATTTGTGGCCATCCTTGAGGAGGGCTGTGCTGGGACCAGTTGGAGCCATGCTGCTCAGATGAGTGGGGAGATGGGACTTCCTTGGATATTTCCCACTAAAAGTACAAACAGTTTATGGGGAACATTCAAGCTATATTCAAGGTCTTAGATTGAAGATTCTCCTTCATCAGAGGTGTTTATTCTCTACATCCTACCCCTGGCTTCTTGCTGCTGACCTACACATTTGAAAATCTATAGTTCATACAAAGGTTTTATCTTTTACTAGAGGCCCGGTGCACAAAATTCTTGTATGGAGTATGTGTGTCCCTCAGCCCAGCTCCAATCTGGGACTCCTCAAGGGATGTCTGACTGACCGTTTAGGCCCAATCCCAGTAGGCCTAAACGGTCAGTCAGACATCCCTCTCACAATCCAGGACTGCTGGATCCCAATTGCTCGCCTGCCTGCCCTCCTGATTGCCCCTAACTGCTTCTGCCTGCCAGTCTGATCACCCCCTAACCACTCCCCTACCAGCCTGATTCCCCCTAACTGCCCTCCCCTATGGACCTGGTCCCCCCAACTGCTCTCCCCTGCAGGTATGGTCCTCCCCAATTGCCTTTCCCTGCAGGCCTGATCATCCCCAACTTCTCTTCTCTGCTGGCTTGGTCGCCCCCAACTGCCCTCCCCTGCTGGCCTGATCACACACAACTGCCCTCCCCTGCAGGCCTGATCCCTCCCAACTGCCGTCCCCAGCTGGCCATCTTGTGGCAACCATCTTCTGTCCACATGGGGGCAACCATCTTTGACCACATGGGGCAGCCATTTTGTGTGTTGGAGTGATAGTCAATTTGCATATTACTTTTTTATTAGATAGGATAGAGGCTTGGTGCATAGGTGGTGGCCAGCTGGTTTGCTGTGAAGGGTGTCCCGGATCAGGATGGATGTTCCCTTGGGCTGTGGTGTGTGAGGCATCCTGGGAGAGAGGCCTGTGGTGGTTTGCATGCTGTCCATGCCCCCTGATGACCCAAGCAGAGGCCTTGGGGTCTGGGATATACTTTCCTTCTATAATTGAAACTTTGTAGCATTATGCAGAGGCCAGGGCTGGCCAGGAAATTTGGCTTCCTCTATCACCGAGGAAACCCAAGCCTCCTGCTTGCTCTGTGGCTGCAACCATTTTTGTTGGGATTTATTTATTTTCTATAATTGAAACTTTAAAGCCTTGAGCTGAGGCCTGGGCTGTCCAGGGTGTGCAGGAAGCTTGGCTTTCTCCATTGCCAGGCAAACCCAAGCCTCCTGCTCGCTCTGTGGCCGTAGCCATCTTGGTTGGGTTAATTTGCATATTTGCTCCTGATTGGCTGATGGTTGTGGCTTGTGGGTGTAGCAGAGGTATGGTCAATTTGCATATTACTCTTTTATTAGATAGGATAAAGGAAACAAATTACCTGAATCTATGGAAGATCTGTTAGTGAACTACAAGACACAACAAGGGGAAGGGACTGGCTCAAGATCACTTAGTGAGTCAGGGGAAGAAGCAGGTCTGGGCTTCAAGACTCTCAAGTGTTTATGCTTTTCATTCTATCATCCTAGCCCACTGAGAATGTAAGCTTTCTGAGAATAGGGATGATTTCTTTCTACCCATTATATCCTAAGTACCTAGTACAGTGCTTAGTGTAGAAGAGGTATTCAACAAATATTGGTTGAATAGTTATATTAATAGCTACTATTTCCAATTTGAAATTGTCTTTAACAATTGACGAGGTCTTCTAGAAAGCCAAACATTTCTAGTGACCCACTGGAAATTACCTAATGTGTATCTAGCTGGGCCCTGGCAGAATGGACTTGAGTAGTGCCAAGGAATGGGGAGGAGTTCTCTCTCATGTGCACCTTGGAAAGTCTGTTTACCTGTAAGTGTCCAGCTTGTTCACAGCCAGTTTGCAGCCCATTTTCCCATGTCTTTACACAATACAGTAGTGTTGAAGCCAAGGAGTAATATTGGAATCAAACATTTCTATCTGCCTTTGTGAAGCAACCTAGAGTTTGGCCCTAGAGTGCATATTTGAAGCATTACCCAGCTTTCAATTTTTTTGTATGTGCCTTGCTCATTGTGGCATGGCCAGGAGATAGAGCTGCTTTGTGTAACCTAATCTTGAGAGTTCTGTGCTCTCGAGGTTTAGGGATTGAGTTGGCTACTGTGCTCAGAGATGGGCAGGGCCAGGCACAGATCAGGGGAGTTCAGCATGTAAGTCCTGTAGGTCTCAGGTTGGGACACTCATCAAATGTGTTCTCCTGCAGTTGTTGCTATTGCCACCATCACCCAGACTGCCTTAGGACCCAGAGCTGCACATCTTTGCAGATGTGGGCATGTTTTAGTCAAAGTAGGCTAATTTGGGGAGTGATAGGAGGTACTCTTTCTCTCACCCATTTCTGAGAGAGGGGTGTGACCAACATTTGAGAAGTATAGGTTTCAGGCTCACTAGATGGGTTCTGTGCCCTAAAATAGCAAGGGCCTCTGAAGGTCATTTTGCCTTTATTTGTTTTAATTTATTTAAAAATGTTTTATTTTTAAATTACAGTTGACATTCAATATTATATTAGTTTCAGGTATACAACATAGTGGTTAGACATTTATATAACTTAAGAAGTAAACTCCCTAGTACCCACCTAACAGTATACATAGTTATTAGAATTTTATTGACTACCAAAGGTCCAGTGCATGAAATTTGTGCACTGGGGTGTGGAGTCTCTCAGCCAAGCTTGCCCCCTCCCATAGTCCAGGAGCCCTCAGGGAATGTCCTACTAATGGCTTAGGCCTGCTCCCTAAGCTGCACTCTGGCCTCCCTCTGTGGGAGGTTACCGGACTGATCAGGGGAAGGTGCTACCCCCATCACCCCACTGCTGCTGCCACTGCCAGCTTCTGCAGCTGCCAAGGTGTTTTCATCAACATGGACTCCATTCCCTTCACCACAAAAAAATGGCAACTTTCTTTAGGCATTTTCAAGATGTGTCTTCATAGGCTATGGCATTACTTTTTTTTTTTTTTTATCCTCACCTGAGGATATGTTTTCATTGATTTTCAGAGAGTGGAGAAGAGAGAGGAAAGACAGAGAGAAACAAAAATGTGAGAGGGACATTTTGATTGGTTACCTCCTGCATGAGCCCTGACCTGGGCCCCATCCAGGGAGGAACCTGAAACCTAGATACATACCCTTGATCAGAATTGAGCCCGGACCCTGCGGTCCTCAGGCCAAGGCTGTATCTACTGAGCCAAACTGGCTAGGGCAGGATATGACATTTATTAGCCCCTCCAGCAGTGGACCTTTGTTTTTTCCTCCAAGAGTGAGGTGGAAAAACCCTAGATTACCTTCTTGGATTCTTATTACCCAGGTTACCAAGAGCACTGTGAGTGGTGGTATACTGGGAGTTTAGCCAATGAGCAGTCAGAAAAGATGTTTCTTCTGGAGCTCACACACAGAGGTCACCCTGGTGTTCTGTCCGCTGGGATGGGGGCATGCTCCAAGCCATGCTGCAGAGGCTCAGAGCACAGCCCCAGTGGTGTTGTGTCTCTGCTCTGGTCTGCCCCCAAGCCCAGCCTCCCCGTGGCTGCTGGGATTGGGGGTGGCACGCAGTTCCCTCCCGCCCATCTATGTGCACAGCTCCTCCTGAGCCAGTCATGATGCAGCCTCCTCTTGAGATGGTTGTGATGCCTTAAGGCATCCTGGCTAATTTGTATGTGTGTGTGTGTGTGTGTGTGTGTGTGTGTGTGTGTGTGTGTGTTTGTGTGTGTATCATAGCTACTTGCCTAAATAATCAGTTGAGTTCTCAGATGTGCCTGCCTCACAGATAAATGTTCAATAAACATTGTTTCACACACAAAACTGTGCTCAATAAACATTGTTTTACACACAAAAAACAATATTATTAACTATATTCCTTCTCATGGTCATCTTGTCTTTAAAGGATTTTTTTCCCTGTTATTACAGTGCTGAGCTAGATACCATACAAGGAATGATAGTAGGTAGTCTGTGCTATTTGGTAGGACAGGCTTAAAAATACAGTCAGACTTTATTTTATGATTTTTGGTTTGTAATTTTCTTTCATTATAGAACAAATACATATTTGCTGTAAGAAATAGAATAGCACTGGAAAATATAAAATCCCTTGTCTTCTGCCTGTGACTATTCTCCAGGGAGAATCATCATAATTAACCAGTTATGTAAACTTTTTATTTTTAAATGAAATTGAATTTAAAATTTCCCCCATCATCATGTGTCCCCTCTATGGTAAGCTTTTTTTTTTATTGATTTCAGAGAACAAGGGAGAAGGGAAGAGAAATGGAAACATCAGTGATGAGAGAGAATCATCGATCAGTTGCTTCCTGCATGCTCTATATTGGAGATTGGAATTGAACCTCAGCCTCCTGGCTCATAGACTGAGCCACACTGGCTGGACTGAATTTTTTAAAAATGCATTTATATACATACTAGAGGCCCGGTGCATGGATCAGTGGATCTCTGTGCCACCACAGCCTGGCCTTACCTGCCGTCTTGTTGGGCTCCAGCCTGCTGTCCGTGTTGATCCCACACAGCACAAAGTAGTGTGGGAAGTGGCAGGCGGGCAGGTAGGAGCCTGAGCCCATGCTGGGCGCAGTGCTGATCTCCCTCATCCTAGCCCCATTGCACCTGCCGGCCCTGCTGCACCTGCTGCTGCCAGGACACATGGGGGAGTGTCCCTGGAGAGGATTTTACAACCACAGCTATGCTTGCTAGTGGTGAACCCAGCTTCTGGCGCCTGTCAGTCAGCTGAACAGTGCTCCCACTCTGGGAGTGCATTGACCACCATGGGGCAGCTCCTTCATTGAGTGTCTGCCCCTTGGTGGTCAGTGCATGTCATAGCTACCATCCAGTAATCCAGTCACATATATATATAATATATATGTATATATATATGTAACTTTAAACACACATAAAAGACAAAACCATACTGTTCTGAAACTTGATTTTTTCTACTGTGCGATGGCCATCTTTTAATGTCAAATCATATTTAATGAATGTCTAAATGGAACAATAAGCAAATTATCAAATGTATGGAATACTTAATGAAAAGGGCCCATATTCTTCACCAAGGGAAAATAAAGAAGATGTTATAGGTGCTTGCCTGCCTGAAAGAGAAGCCTTTCTGGAAAAGATGGGAGTCATGATCCTTCTGATGGAATAAAGCATGGTAGGATGAAAGTTTCCCCCCCTTTCTAAGCTCAGTAGGTCCCACATCTAGAGATTGCTTTTATTTCACTGTGCCTAAAAGATCTTAGTGGAGTGATTGGCAGTAGGGTATACCACTTTTTTGTGCTTAACTTGGCTTCCTCCCTCTTCTGTGGTTTTGCCAATTTGGGGTAGTGTTAATACAAACACTACCTGACTTGAGATCTCAAAAGATCTCTGGCTGTCATAGCTATCTGAGGTTAGAGAAAGAAGCTTTCCAGTCTTACCCAAAGAAGAGTATTAGAGCTGTATTACATTCCATCCCCTACCATACTCACCAGGGATCTAGTCCAGGTGGCAGGAAAGTAGAATATTGCAAAACACTCAGTGATAGCTGAGCCATCCAGTCAAACAGTTGAGGAAGATAGAAACTTGTGATGTACAAATAAGAGTACAATATAATATGAAGAAAATAATCTAGCCTAGTGGCTGCTCCTGAGACACTTAATAGCTTGAGGATATTGATTGTGTTGAAAGAGCCAGGCCTGGCAAGAGGAAGCAGAATTACCAGTAATGCAGGCTCTCTTCTGCTCATTCATGGCATGCCCCATCCTTCTCTTGTCTTTTTAGTTCTCAGATTTTCACAGTGGGTGGAGCAGAGATTTTGCTTGTCCAGCCTTTAATCCTGGAGCCTCCCACCACCAGAGATTGATCTTGACTCTACCAGGCCTCCTGGCCACTTGGGCATTATTGCCTTCCCCTTTAGACAAACAGGAAGCTTCAGACAAACAGGTTTTGAGCAATTGGAGCTTTCTGAATCCTTCTGGGTCAGGGAGAGAAAGGCTCTGAGATCAGACTCCAAAAAGCAAAAGGGAAAGAAATTTTTTTTTTTTTTTTTTTTTTAGAGAGAGGAGAAAGACAGAAAGAGAGATAGAGTGAGAGAGAGAGGGGAGAGAGAAATGATGTGAGAGAGAAACACCAATCGATTGCCTCCTCTATGCATTCTGATGGGGGATCAAATCCAAAACCTGGTCATGTGCCCTTACTGGGAATTGAACCCATGACCCTTTGGGACATGGGATGATGCTCCAACTAACTGAGCCATACTGACCAGGTTGACATTCATTTTTGGAAAATAACTTTTATTTTAAATTACAGCTGACATACAATATTATGTTAGTTTTAGGATGTACACTTTAGGGAGTAACCATTAAGTTATTAAGTGGTCATCCCAATAAATATCATACCCATGTGACACCATACATAGTTATTAGAATATTGTTGACTATATTCCCTGTGCTGTGACTTTACATCCCCATGACTATTCTATAACAACTAATTTGTACTTTAAAAAAATGTGTGCTTTTTAGCCGAAACCGGTTTGGCTCAGTGGATAGAGCGTCGACCTGCAGACTGAAAGGTCCCAGGTTCGATTCAGGTCAAGGGCATGTATCCTGGTTGCAGGAACATCCCCAGTAGGGGGCGTGCAGGAGGCGGCTGATCGATGTCTCTCTCTCATTGATGTTTCAAACTCTCTATGCCTCTCCCTTCCTCTCTGTAAAAAATCATTAAAATATATTTAAAAAAAATAAAAAATTAAAAAATGTGTGCTTTTAAAAAAATTGATTTCAGAGAGGAAGGGAGGGAGAGTGATAGAAACATCAATGATGAAAGAGTATCACTAGTCTGCTTGAGTTAGAACATGTGCCCTGACTGGAAATTGAACAATGACTTCCTGGTTCATGGATCAAAGCTCAACCACTGAGCCACACCAACTGGACCAATTTGTACTTCTTAATCCCTTCACCTTTTTCACCCAACCCCCCAACCCTCTTTCCATCTGGCTACCAATAGTCTATGTATCTATGAGTCTGTTTCTATTTTATTTGTTTTTTTAAATTTAATTGGTAGTATGAATTTATTGCTATATTGTTATTCATAGCTTTAATCTTTTTCTGTATTCTTAAAGAAGACCCTTTAGCATTTCATGTAATACTGGTTATTGTCTGAGAAGCTCTTTATCTGTCCTTTGATTCTAAATGACAGCTTTGCTGGGTGGAGTAATCTTGATTATAGGTCCATGCTTTATATCAGGCTACTTCAGAAGGCTTATATCCAAAGTATTTCCAGATTTATTTTAGACCAGGCTTGTAAGAAGTTCTATGTTTTAATGCTGATGGGCTCTGTGACATTAGGGAAGTCCCTTAACCTTTCTGAGCCTCCTATTTTTCCTTGATAAAGGAGGGATGATAATGCTGGCCTCAGAATTGATGGGAAACTGGGATGAGAGAGCATTGGAAAGCCCTCAAATGTTAGCTCTTTAGAAAATTAAATATACAGTCTCCAGGAGCTCAGAGAAGCTTAAATCATGATTTAATAGCCTCGTTGATGAAGCCAGTAGAGTGTGTCAGCGGATGAAAGACTTCCACCTCAACAAAAAAAGACCACAAATAGCCACAGCAATTCTGAGAAAGAAGAATAAAGTAGGTGGGATCTCAATACCAGATTTCAAGCTGTATTACAAAGCAACTGTTCTCAAAACAGCCTGGTACTGGCATAAGAACAGACATATAGACCAATGGAATAGGATAGAGAACCCAGATATCCAACCAAACCACTATGCTCAACTAATATTTGACAAAGGAGGCATGAACATTCAATGGAGCCAAGATAGCCTCTTCAATAAATGGTGCTGGGAAAATTGGACAGATACATGCAAGAAAATGAAACTGAACCACCAACTTACACCAAATATAAAAATAAACTCAAAATGGATACAGGACTTAAACATTCTAAGGTAAACCATAAAAATACTAGAGGAATCCACAGGCAGCACAATCTCAGACATATGCCAAAAGAACTTCTTCACTGATACTGCTCCAAAGGCAATGGAAGCTAAAGAAAAAATAAACAAATGGGACTACATCAAAATAAAAAGCTTTTATACAGCAAAAGAAACCATCAAAAAAACAAGAAAGCCCACTGTATGGGAGAACATATTTGCAAATGTTATCACTGATAAAGGTTTAATCTCCAACATCTACAGCCAACTTATACAACTTAATAAAAGGATGATAAACGATCCAATAAAAAAAATGGGCAATGGACCTAAATAGATCCTTTCAAAAGATCACAGAAGGAAGGCCAAGAGACACATGAAAACATGTTCAAAGTCACTAATTATCCGAGAGATGCAAATCAAAACGACAATGCGATACCTTCCTAAACCTGTCAGAATGGCAATGATCAACGAATTAAGGGAGAATCCAAGATGGCAGCACAGGTAAACACCTACACTGCTGCCTTGCACAACAATTTCAAAACTATAACTGAAAGACGGAACGGACATCATCCAGAACCACAGGAAAGCTGGCGGAGTGGAAATTCTACAACTAGAAGGAAAGAGAGGAGCTCACAGAGACCCAGAGGAGCTGTAAAGAGCTGAGGTATGGATATGCGCTCATGGAGAGAGCGGGTGATGGCGAACCTGGCTGGCTTTCTCTGGTGGGAGGGAGACGGAGACTATCCTTGTCATTGAAATCCTTATCCTACGACATTAAACCCCAGATCCAGCCGAAACTCATTCAGGGGGAGTTTGGACTGTGAAGGGGGAGAAGTGCAGGAAAATTTAGGGGAGTTGCAAAAGATCAGAAGTCTGGTGGCGCGCATAACACTGCATGCAGAGGACTGACTGCTGATTGTGCCACTGGCTTTCACGAGTGAGTGGGAGACAGTCCCTCCCAACTGTGCCACTTCTTATTCCACTAAACCCCAGTTTTGGGCAAAACCCTGGGGACTCAGACTCGTGTGGTCCTGGAGCACAGGGGAGCTGGAGGGGCAGCAGTCTAGAGGCACTGCAAGAGAGCGTGTACACAGGGACCACTCCAGTGATTACCCAGTCAAGTGAGACTCAGGTGACATGGAGGGCAGGGTTCACTGGAAGGCAAGGTGGTCCCTTAAGTCCTGATACTCCAACCATCCTAAGTTCAACAGAGAGGCTTTTGCAGTTTTTCAAGTCTGGTATCATAAGGCTGAATCCAACACAGAAGTTCTCCTAGCATAGTGAAAATGTCAAGACAAGGGAAGGGTTCACAAACAAAAGAAATGGAGGAAAACAAATGACTGGATATACAGTTCAAAACCACGCATATAAGGTTTTTCAAGAATATGCTAGAAAAGTTGGATAAAGTTAGTGAGTCCCAAGAGGAGATGAAAAAGGACCAACTAGAGATGCAAAAGGACCAAATAGAAATTAAACAAACACTGACTGAAATACAAAATATTATACAGAGACCTAACAGCAGACTAGCAGAAGGCAAGAATCAAGTCAAAAATTTGAAATATAAAGAATCAGAAAACACTCAACTGGAAAAGCAAGAAGAGAAAAGAATCCAAAATTGTGAAGATAATGTAAGGAGCCTCTGGGACAGCCTCAAGCATACCAACATTAGAATTGTGGGGGTGCCAGAAGAAGAGAGAGAACAAGATACTGAAAACCTACTTAAAGAAATAATGACTGAAAACTTCCCACATCTGGTAAAAGATATAGACTTACAAGTCCCGGAAGCACACAGAACCCCATATAAAAGGAATCCAAAGAGGACTACACCAAGACACATCATAATTAAAATACCAAGAGCAAAAGACAAAGAGAGAATATTAAAAGCCGAAAGAGAAAAACAGTTCATTACTTACAAGGGAGCACCCATATGACTGTCAGCTGATTTCTCAACAGAAATGATGCAGGCCAGACGGGAGTGGCAAAAAATATTCAACGTGATGAATAGCAAGAACCTACAACCAAGAATACTCTATCCAGCAAAGCTATCATTCAGAATTGAAGGGCAGATAAAGAGCTTCACAGGTAAGAAAAAAGCTAAAGGAGTTCATCAACTCCAAATCAGTATTATATGAAATGCTGAAAGGTACACTTTTAGAAGAGGAATAAGAAAAAGGTAAAAGCCAAAAAATTATGAACAACAAATACATATCTATCAACAAGTGAATCTAAAAATTAAGTGAATTAAAAATTTGATCAACAGAACAAACTGGTGAATATAATAGAATTGGGAGCACAGAAAGGGAGTGGACTGATAATTCTCAGGGGCAAAGGGGTGAGGGGTGTACAGGGAGTGACTGGACAAAAATCATACACCTATGGACTCATCAATGGAGTGGGGGGCTGGGAACCGGGTGGAGGGGAGCTATGGAGAGGAAATAAAGACAATTGTAATAATCTGAATAATAAAGATTTAATTAAAAACAAAACAAAACAAAAACCAACTAATCAACAAACGACAAGTGTTGGCGAGGATGCAGAGAAAAAGGAACCCTTCTGCACTGTTGGTGGGAATGCAGACTGGTGCAGCCACTGTGGAGAACAGTATGGTGTTTCCTCAAAAAACTAAAAATGGATCTCCCATTTGACCCAGCAATCCCACTCTTAGGAATTTATCCTAAGAAATTACAAACACCAATCAGAAAGGATTTATGCACCCCTATGTTCATAGCAGCACAATTTACAATAGCTACAATTTGGAAACAGCCTAGGTGCCCGTCAGCAGATGAGTGGATCAGAAAGCTGTGGTACATCTACACAATGGAATTCTATGCTGCCATTAAAAAGAAGGAACTCTTACCATTTGCAGCAACCTGGATGGAATTGGAGAGCCTTATGCTTAATGAAATAAGCCAATTAATGAAGGAGAAACACCACATGATATTTATTATCCACTCATGTGTGGATAATAAAGATCATTGTTAACTGATGAACAAAAGGATAGATACAGAGGCATTAAAGCATCAAAGAGACTGTGAAATTATAGCAGGAAGATTAAGGAGAGGTGGGGTAGTTAAGAGGTCAATCAAAGGACTTGTATTTATGCATATAAGCGTAATCAATGAACATAGACACTGGGGGGTTGGGGTATTCCTGGGAGGGATGGGGGGCAATATGTATACATGTAACACAATAATAAAAAAGGAAAAAAAAGACTTCCACCTCAACATTAAGGATTGATATGATTCTTCAAAAGAGTAAGACTTAGTTATCAGGAAAAGTTATTTTCTGTGTAATAGCTCATTTATAGATAACTAGGTGCCCAGTGCATGAATTCATGTACCTCGAAAGGAACTGTGGGCCAGGAGGCTGTGGTGGGCACAGGGGTGGGTCTCAGCCCTATCCTCTGTGTCCTTGCCCATTCCCTCTCACCACAGCCCCTGGTCCCCTGTCTTGTTGCAGCCCCACTTCCAGGCACTGATAGCATCACCCTGCTTGCACACTCTGACAGCATGGAGTGATTGGGGCGGGCAGCAGAAATGGGTGTGAGTGGGGCTAGCACTGAAAGTGTGTGTGTGAGGCGGCTGCTGCCCCTGATTGCCCTTCAGGAGCAGGAAGAGGTGGAGAAACCCACAGGGTAGAGTGGGTTGGCACTGAGCCATAGGGACTGGCACCAGGCACTGCTAGTGGGAGGGAGCAGGGCCAGTGCTGGCAACAGGTGTGAGCACTAGGTAGGACTGCAGCACACAGGAGCAAAGAATTTTCAGTAACAACCAGAGGCTTGCCCTGATGACAGCAAACAACACCCAGCCTTGGTCTGGCATCTTTGCTCACCTGCTCCACCATCCCACCATGGCTGATGCTTGCCTGCCATGTTCTGCACGTGTTCCCTGGTGGTCAGTGCATGTTATAGCGATCAGTTGTTCAGCTATTACGCTGTTTGGTCTATTTGCATATTAATCTTTTATTATATAGGATTTGGGATCAATTATGCATTGTTATATTAGCATCTTTCAACTATCTATAACAAAATGTTCTTTCAACTACCTGTGAGCAGCCTGTTCTATGCCATGTGAGTCCAGGGAATGCAAATTTCCTTTGTATTCTCATAGTCCAAATGATATTTAATTAGTTATATAAATATTTCTGAATGTTTGCAAAATAAAATGGATATATTGGTACAGCTGAGTTATCAGTAAGTGATGTTGATGATTGACCTTAACCAGAAGGAAAATGATGAACTTTGGCCTCTGGAGCAAAGAAAGTGATGGCTTCTTTATACTCTCACTGATCATCTCTCTAGGTATAAACTGAGGCAGGAATAACAAATTTATGAGACTAGAAGTGGGAGGGAGTCAACCCTTCAAAGAGTGGAGGCAGAAAAGCCCATGTATGAGATTGCTCTATATGGACTACTATTCCAGGGAGGGTTTCGACAGTTTTCTCTTCCTCTGTCTCCATTTGGATTCAGTTTTTGTCAGGAAGAGCCAATACTGAATAAATATTGAAAGAGCTATTAGATACCTCTCTGGACAAATTCTTCTGTTGAGCAGACCAGAAAATGGGATGCTCATGTTAGGAAGCTAGGATGGAGGTATAAGTTTAGGGGATGGCTTCCTGCTTTCCAAGTAGTTCTTTATTTAAAACATCCCTGTTCAATGTGAATTGAAGGAATCACTTTGCAGGTCGGCTGACATTACAATGATTTTCCAGTGTTTCTAGCTTTTTCTCACCCTATGTCAGGACAAACAAAAATCCCCCAAACAGATAATTCTCTACATTTGTGATATTCATTATAGTTGTCAAAATCCTTTTACCCCTAGTAGTGTGTCATTTTATATTAATTCCAGTTGGCTCATTAGGAATTATTATCCCCATTTTTTATAATGGAGACACTGAGACTCAAAGTAGTTAAGTGATTCTGCAAAAATTGCTTGGCAGATCAATAAGGAAGATTGGATTTGAGTGGGAAGCAGAATACTTTGGTTTTAGACTCCGCATAAGGTGGGGTTTAGAAAGAAGATGTGTTGTTTTGCAAAGGCCTGGACTTAAGGTCTAGACATGTTAGTCCAGGATTCTGAGGCTAGAAGGGATATTTCAGCTTTAAACATTTGTCCTTTCCCCTGTTCCAATAGATTCCTAGCCTCCTTTTGGTTTAAAAAATTAAAAAATATCATGAGTCAAGAATAAAGTTTAGGTAGAATTTTAGTAGTTGAGGCTGTGTATTGATGTCATGTTTGTATTCTGCCTGTTTGGGGCCTGGTCTGACTCTTGTTTTGAAGCTGACCCTTCTTGCTGGGGTCAGACCATTCCCTTCAAGGCTAGATGAGCTTTCCACCTGGTTGAGCCAATAACTTACTTGGCTTTGCCTTGCTCCTGGACACATAAATGTTGCTTGTTATGAAGTGAGAATTGTTTGGGGATTACTTAGACCTAGCTAATGTAAGGTCTTTTTTGTACCTTGATGGGAGCATGGGCATTGCTCCAAACTTGTTGAGTGGAGAAGGTATTGGGAAATATAGAAGAGCACTATTCTATGTTGAAGAGCTGGAGTTTAGTCTGGGCTCTGCTGCTAGCTTTCCAGGGCAATATTGGCCAATCTCTTGCCCCTTCTGTGACCATGGTCTATTCTATAAGGAATTGTCTTGGCTAATCGCTGAGGGCCATTACTGTTCTGAGAGTCTGTGATTTATTCAGAAATGTTACATTCCCCCAACAATGGAGGCTGGTCTGCCCCACCTTGGGTAGGAGGTGTTGTTATACATCTCACAAATGTTCTCATTCTGTGGGGAACTGGGCCAAATGGCAACTTCACCAGCTCTAAGAGATTGGGAGTTGTCAGCTATGTCTGGCTTTTGGAGGGGAGACAGAGCCTTGGAATGTTCAGGAGCATAACTGGGTGGAGGGATATGCAGGTGAGGGTGGCAAGAGTCAGTCCAGGCCTGATTTGGGTGAGGAGGGAAGAAGTGCTTTGGAAAGGCAGTTCTTAGGGAACCCACCAGAAATAGGCAATAGGATGACATCATGAGATAGACAGTTTAATTGTAGTTCCTGGCCAGATAGTCTCTGGTCATAAGTAGTTGCTAAGCCCTCAGGAATGTGACAGAGTCACATGGGAATTTGTCACTAGAGCAGCCAAAGACTATGGAAGCAGGAAGGGCAGTTTTTCCTTGTCATCATCCTCTGTGTGTGGAGTGTGAGATCCTTATAGTTGGGTCATAGAGATCAGATATGGCAAAGGGATAGATACAGCTCAGAATGGCAAATAAGCCTGTTTTTTTAGAAGAGGGAAAAGTCTTAAAGCTTGCTTAACGTCAAAGGATTTAAAGCTGAATTTACTAGTGCTGATATATTTTGTTTCTTGTGCATTTGAAACAATATTGGGGAAAGGAGGAAATTGGAACTTATGACTCTAGTGATCCTGTGGGCCAGAAAGAAGGTTGAGTTTAACTGTTAGAGCTGCCTTTCTTATAATAGGGGGTTGAGTTTTGTATTGAGCCAGCTAGGCTCCTAGTCTTGTCATCTACTGGGGAAGTCCAGCTTGCCTATGCAGTCCAGCTTAGCCAGCTTGTGGAAGCACAGGTAGGTTCTAATTAATTGTTTTGGCTTTGGGCATCACTATTTTTTTAAGTATTCTGCTGCTCTACAGCTGTTCTCAACTTGTGGTTCATGACCCACAGCTTGAGAACCACTAGCAGGGTCGCCTAAGACCATCGGAAAACACAGATATTTACATTATGATTCATTAACAGTAGCAAATTGCCATTATGAAGTGGCAATGAAAATAATTTTAACATTGGGGGTCACCACAACATGAGGAACTGTATTAAAGGGTCGTGGCATTAGAAAGATTGAGAACCACTCCTTTAGAGCATAAATTCACTAGCTGGGCATGTGCAGACCAGAGGTGGTGGTGGTGAGAGATAGGACAGGATGGGAAGTGAGTAATGCTGTGAGCAACAAGGTATTCACTTAGTGGAAACATTACAGGGAGTTGGTGAGTAAGATCCCAAAGACCTAGTGATGGCATTTCTCAGCTCTATATGAAGTGCTGGGCAGGGATACTGCTCTGTATTCAAGACAAGGTACTTGGAAATTGAAGACTTTGTTCTCTGCTTCCTGCTACTGCTGGATGGCCTTTGCACCTGACTAAACCCAGCCCCTAGTGCTTCTATACTTTTCACAGTGCACCAAGCTCTCCCACAAGTCATGACACATAATCACAGTGTGGTCTTTGATTATTTTCCCACTGTTTTATTGCCCCCCCCACTGTTTTATTTGTGGCACCCTAATTAGAGAATAAGCTCCTTTTATGGTAGGAAAAGAGACTTTGTTCCAAGTTCTCCCAGAGGCACAAGAATGTGCTTAGTGTGGAGAACCAGGCAGCACCAGGGGAACATCTTGGTTTCCATATATATATTTCAGAGAGAAAAAGAGAGGGAGAGAGAGAGAGAAATATCAATGATGAGAAAGAATCATTGATGAGCTACCTCCTGCACGCCCCACACTGGGAATTGAGACTGCAACCCGGGCATGTGCCCTCATGGGGAATTGAACCGTGACCTCTTGTTTCATATTGTTTCATAGGTTGATGCTCAACCACCAAGCCACGCCGGCCAGGCACATCTTGGTTTTTTTCTCCCACCAGCCTCCAAAAGAAATTTTTATTTGGGGAGAAATGTGACTTGGAATTTTAGGGTAGATTTGGCACACAATGCATTCTGTGGGATCCAATAATTACATCTTTTCACTACTAGATGGGGAACCTCTTGAAATAGGGGCTTGTTATAATCTCTGTATTCTCAGTGCTCAATTCCCTGCCCTACAGTGTGAAGGTGCTTAGTAGCTACTGAATTTGTTTGAAGGCATTTTTCTCCATACCCTCCCTTGAGTCAGGCTACATTTCCTAGAGGCCGTCTATCTCCAGGGGGAAGATTCTGGAAACTAATAGGGAGGAAAGGGCTGCATGTGAACATTGGCCATCTGTGCCTTGTATCCAGAAGCCCATACCCCTTAAGTAGTAGTTGACTTTTAGGGTACACATACTTTCACATGTACATGTTTTTCTTTCCTTTTTTTTTTTTCCCCTACTAGAGAGGAAAGTATGAGGAGCAATGGTCTGGTGTGGAAGGTTAGAAGGTAGGCATTCCCAGTGATAAGAAATTTTTTTTTTCTTATCACTTCTTTATAAGAGAAGTGCTAACTGGAACCTGAGGATCCTAGATGTATTCCAGAGGAGAGAAAGGCTTGTGTGCAGTTTTGGCTATTAATGGAGGTCTTTAACCTTGGAGCTTTATGATCGGCATTAGTTTCATTCTCCACTCACCCTACCACTGAGTTTTGTATCTCCAGCTTGATTTCTTTTTATTCTACAAACCCTTTTAAGGGGATAGAGAGGGACACAGCCACATCTCTCCATCCCTTTATTTCCTAAATCCTTAATAGGCTAGATAGGATGATTTTCTTTTGATTTTTTTTCTTCTTAGTGTGTGCCTCTTGCTCTTCAAGGTCAGAGTTGGAGCCAGAGGCTTAGAGATCAGCCCCTGGCCAGAGGCCTACTATTGAGGGGATCAGCTTGGCACAGAGCCTTGTGGTATGAAAAGGAGTCTTTGGAGAAGATGTCTAGTGGTCTAAGCTTTTCACTTACTTTTCCCACCAATGCCTTAGGTAGGGAAAAGGCTACTGTGTGTGACTCTCTGGGCCAGTTATCTGGCTAACTTTCAGGTAAGATCCTTGCCTCTATGGAAAGTAGAATGTCTGGGTTTGCAGAGAATGAGTAGAGTTACTAGCCTGCCAGTAGTTGGTCTAGCAATTGGCAAACTTGCTTCCTAGACCTGTTTTTGTATGTGTTGTAAAAATAAGTTTCATAATTTTTCAAATGGGCTTAATTTACTTTATTTTTATTGTATAAGCTGGAGCCTGGGTCCTCTGCAGAAACTGGTGTGGGTTTCATATGATGGTCAGTGAATTCCTGGTAGGAAGACCAGGTGAGCATGGTCTTTTTTCAGACCTTGGGATGAGAGCTGTAGGTCTTGGAGATGGCACCAAAGGTCTCCTTGGGGAAGTTTCCCAGGATGGCAGTGCAGCCCCTGAATGAGGTGTAGCAGTCGTCAGTACCAGCCATAAGCAGCAGCTTCTTGGGCATGGGGGCCGAGACAATGTCCGTGCTCTGGGGGCTGGGATGAGGCACACTGACATAGAACCACAGCAGCCAGTTACCTTGCAAAGGATGGTGTGAGTTTGTGGATTTTTCCCCCAAAATAGCCCTGCTGCACAGAGACAGGGACAATGGAGAGTGTGGCCAGGATGATGGCTCAAAGGATGGCAGTATCTACCTCCTTGGAGCACTTAACACCCAGATGGATGTGTCCATTATAGTAGCCCATGATGATAAATGCCTTGAACTGGGACCTCTGGCCAGTGTGAATTTATGCTGTTATAATTTCAATGCTCCCAGGAATATTGTCAATGATCTCAGATTCTTTGATAAGCAGGGAGGGAGAAGAGATAAGTTTCTTCCAGAGACTTGATATTCATGTCTTTGATAAGGTGGCCCAGCTCAGTGATGGGGATCTACTCCTTGTTCTCTGCCTTGTCTCGGTGAGCTCCACATCCTTGGCCTGGCCCCAACCTCAGCCCCAGATGCAGCTTCCAAATCCTCTATGGAAGCCACAGCAGGGCCTATCAGGCTTCTGGGCCCTCTAGCAGCATCAGTGTCATCTACTATTGGGTGTTTTCTTGGAACAGTCACATTTTTAAAAAATATTGTTGAAAGTATTAGAACTGTCAAAATTTAAAAAGCATTTTTAAAGTAAAAAAGAAGAATATGCAACATAGATCATATGTAGTACACAGAAAGCTTTTTTAACCTCTGTTAGTCTTTATATTCCCAACTTATTGTATACCAATTTCTTATAAATTCATGATTCTTTTATAGTCACCTCTTTTCTGAGCCAGGCACATGTTAGGCCTTTTAATTCTAATTTATGATTGAGCTGCTTGTAGCCATCCCCTTCCATGTAGATTATTAACTAACCAAACCACTCTTTCTCCTCATGTACATTTGGAGTCATAGTTACTGGGGATTAGAATTAGAATTGTATTCTTCGTGGAGTGGAAAGAACCTGATGGAAGATGCTTTTTTCTAGCTCACTCTTCCTCAGTAAGATTAGCTTTCATCACCTACAGCCTCAAATCTGGTAAGTATGCAGCTGCTGTTGATAGTAATTAGGGAGATTTGAAAACAAAAATCCAACAGTCCAAAGCTGCACTCACTAGGGGATTCTGGAGGTAAAGCTGGATCTTCTTGTTCCTTTCCCCACACTTCATCCCTGGATATGCTGAACCTCCCGAAATAAAACCTGGCTTTTTGAGAAGGTCCCTCCTTTGTGTTCTTGTGAGACCATGCCTGAACAAAAGGAATCCTGGGTAATTTTGAAGCAAAATACTGAGACTGTTTGGAGTTGTGGGAGTGATAATATACCATAGTTCTAATGATAAGCTTATCCAGACAGGGAGGGATTCCTAGCTCAACATGTAGCCCTTACACCCAGGGTTTGGAAAAGGGGTATCTTAGATGTTATGTGTTTGTGTGGGTACATGCCTTTTCAGGCACTTATGCCTATTACTGCCAAGTCTTTGGGAATGCTGGAATCAAGAGAGTGTCATGCTAAGGCTGAGTCACTCTCCTGGAAAGATAGGGATCTAAGAGGAGTTACATGAGATCTGCTCTGGAATGCCTTATCTTCTTTTTGCAATGCCTACCCTGCCCCAAACATACCTAGGATAGTGGATGGCCACTTAACTTTAGGCTACTAGGTCTGGGAGACTCAACCATTGAGCTTTTTGACCTGGGGTAACCAGGACACAAAGGGGTAAACAGAACTCACCAGAGCTGTTCCTTCTCTTCGCTTCCCTGATGACCACAAAGCCCTGTCTCTATAACCCCAACCATGTAGAAAACTTGATGACTTGTTGAATATGCACAAATATTTCTGACCCTTAAGGACTGAAGCATTATTTGTGGATAGTCAGTGAATAAGATTTGCTTAAATAGTTTTAAGGTGACAATTAATGGTAAGCATTCCAAATAGAGTTGCCTTAGGTTTTCCTGAGACTTTTTGGGGTGGGAATCTGGTCAGCATTGATCAGGATGACTTGAGAGAAAGGACAGTATTAGCCATGAGATAAATGAAGTAGGCCAGTTATGTACAATTATTTTCGACCATTATTTATAGCTTCATGACCTTGGGTAAGGCATTTAAGCTTTTTGAACCTTAGTTTTCCATCTTTAAAATAGGGATAATAATAATACTCACTTCTTTGGGATTTATGAGAGAGAAAAGAGCTCGTGACTATGAAAGTACACCTCGAAGGATACCTGGCATATTGAAAGAAAGTGCTTCATAAATTTCTCTTAATTTATTTCATCATATTGTCCCCCTCTAAGTATTTTAAGTCAAAAGACTTAAGGACCATAGTTAGGTTTTGCCTATAATTTGTAAATGTGCTCCCTATAATGCACCATCTCTGTATGATTTTGTAATAGACGAGAAAACTGATATCCAAAACAGTGATATCAATGACTGGCTTAGTTTGTAACGAACCTCACTGTGCCTTCTGCTGCAGTTAATCGGGGAGAAATAGTTTGAGGATCTCTCTCTCTCTCTCTCTCTCTCTCTCTCTCTCTCTCTCTCTCTCTCTCTCTCTCTTGTTTTCTGAATAGGAACCCCAGCTCTGGGGGCCTTGAAAGTCCCAGGATGAGGGAATGGGGAAAAGGAAAAGAGGTATATGAAACCTAGGTTAGACAAAATGGTTATGGTGTGTGAAGAATAGAGGATGTGCAGAGGAGAAAATGATTAGATTAACTTTTATTCAAGAGGGCAAAACAATTTGTGAAATCATGCCCCTTTGAAGAAGCCAGGCAGCACTGGCTGAGATCCACCCCAAGCCCTTGCTGTGCTAGTATCTTTCACTTCCTCTTTGTGTGTGTGTGTGTGTGTGAGAGAGAGAGGGGGGGGGGTGAGTGGAGGGGAGCTCTTTTTTTGTGTGTGTGTTGAAATAGGATTTATTTAAAATATTTCTTTGTTTAAAAAACCAAAAATTTTAAAAGTTTGGCTTTCAGCACATATCCAGGCCACTGTAATGGCCTTTAGAAATATTAAAATCGTAAACATCAATGAACACTCTAAGTCTTCCTTTAACATAACATGACAAGTTCCAGTCTAATATTCTTTAAGGCAAAGTTGTGTCAGTTCTCATTATTTTGACATTTGGAAACTAAAACAGAAAGTTGTTAAATTTTATGTTTTTTTATGGAAGGCTTTTAGTAGAGTTTTTTAGAGTTTTATTTTAGTAGAGTTTTATTTCTATGCAATGCAGAATTGACAGACCTCTGTATTCTTATATCTCTTCCTGGTACACAGTATTATTACATATAGTTTTTAAGCAAAGCTGATGAATACAACAGTTTTTTGGGGAAATGTTAACATTGATCTCTTAAATTATAAACACTACAAAAATGAGGGGAGCTCTTTTAGTCTGATCACTCTTCTAGGTTTATCTGTAGGTAGACAGGTTTTCCAAATGGACTGAAAGTAGGTTGTGATAGACATTCCTTGAAATCTGGAGAATGATTCCTCCAAGCTTTATGGGAGCTAGGATAGGGAATGCTCATTAAGTTAAATTGGTGCCTCAGTGGCTCTATGGAAAACAACCAGTTTCCTACCTATATCTTGTATATTAGACCACCTTGTCAGGTTTAGTCTTCAGCGGTTTCTGTCTCTGTCTGTGACACAATTCTTCCGCATATCTGAACTAGTGCCTCATACGATGACAGAAATGTCTCAACTTTATTCTTTAGACTCTGGAGAAAGGGCTAGGGAGCTGGGAAAGGAGGTTTTCTGCATACAGGCAGTCCTCGGGTTACATCGGACTCAATGTACATCATTTTGAGGTTACGTCGCCATCTCCCATTTATTTATATAAAAAAAAAGTTCTGTCATTTCAATGCATGTACATATGTGCTTTATGTTTTTTTTATAATTTATTTGCCACAAGTAAAGGTCAGGAATTTTTATCTTTCTTTTAAACTTTTTGTACTGTTTCACTTCATTACTGCTATGTATGTGCTCCATGTGAGTGATGTAGGTGCTTATGTAGGTGGGTTGTGACTTAGGGTGAAAATTGTGTTACATTACACCATAGGGAAGGATCTTCTATGTAACCTGAGGACCCACTGTACTGTATATTTCCCTGTGTCATTTGGAGGGCATGCATTGTGTTTCTTGCCTCTGAGTCTTTATATATGCTATTTCTCTTCCCTGAACACCATGAGCTTCCCTTTCCCTTTAATACCTTTTTCTTTTTTTAATTAAATCTTTATTATTCAGATCATTATATTTGTTTCCCTTTTTTCCCCCACCATAGCTCCCCTCCATCCGGCTCCCACCCTTCCCTCTACCCTTACGTCCCCTCCCGTTGACCTCATCCATAGATGTTTGATTTTTGTCCAGTCTTTCCCTGTACACCCCTCACCCCTTTCCCCCTGAGAGTTATCAGTCCACTCCCTTTCTGTGCTCCTGATTCTAGTATATTCACCAGTTTATTCTGTTGATAAAATTTTTAATTCATTTAATTTTTAGATTCACTTGTTGATAGATATGTATTTGTTGTTCATAATTTTTTGTCTTTTAGCTTTTCCTTCTTTCTCTTCTAAAAGAGTACCTTTCAGCATTTCATATAATACTGGTTTGGAGTTGAGGAACTCCTTTAGCTTTTTCTTATCTGTGAAGCTCTTTATCTGCCCTTCAATTCTGAATGATAGCTTTGCTGGGTAGAGTATTCTTGGTTGTAGGTTCTTGCTATTCATCACATTGAATATTTTTTGTCACTCCCGTCTGGCCTGCATCATTTCTGTTGAGAAATCAGCTGACAGTAATATGGGTGCTGCCTTGTAGGTAATGAACTGTTTTTCTCTTGCTGCTTTTAATATTCTCTCTTTGTCTTTTGCTCTTGGTATTTTAATTATGATGTGTCTTGGTGTAGCCCTCTTTGGATTACTTTTATATGGGGTTCTTTGTGCTTCTTGGAGTTGTAAGTCTATTTCTTTTACCAGATGTGGGAAGTTGTCAGTCATTATTTCTTTAAATAGAATTTTAGTATTTTGCTCTCTTTCTTCCTCTGGTACCCCCACAATTCTGATGTTAGTACGCTTGAAGCTGTCCCAGAGGCTCCTTACATTATCTTCACATTTTTGGATTCTTTCTCTTCTTGCTTTTCCAGTTGAGTGTTTTCTGATTCTTTATATTTCAAATTTTGACTTGATTCTTGCCTTCCTCTAGTCTCCTGTTAGGTCTCTGCATAATATTTTTTATTTCAGTCATTGTATGTTTAAATTCTAGTTGGTCCTTTATCATCTCTAGTTGGTTCTTTTTCATCTCCTCTTGGATCTTGCTAAATTTATCCATCTTTTCTAGGAAATTCTTGAAAAACCTTATAAGTGTGGTTTTGAACTGTATATCCAGTCATTTGTTTTCCTCCATTTCTTTTGTTTGTGATCCCTCCCCTTGTCTCAACATTTTCACTATGCCGGGAGTACTTCTGTGTTGGATTCAGCCTTATGATACCAGACTTTCAAAACTGCAAAAGCCTCTCTGTTGAGCTTGGGATGGGTGGAGTCTCAGGGCTTAATGGACCACTTTGCCTTCCAGTCGGCCCTGCCCTTGACGGCCCCTGAGTCTCATGTGACTGGGTAATCGCTGGAGCAGTCCCTGTGCGTGCGTGTTCTCTCGCCGTGCCTTTAGATGACTGCCCCTCCGACTCCCCTGCACTCTGGGACCATATGAGTCTGGGTTCCCAGGGTTTTGCCCAAAACCGGGGTTAAGTGGAGTTAGAAGTGGCACAGTTGGGAGGGTCAGTCTCCCGCCCACTCATGAAAGCCAGCGGCACAGGGCTGTGCACGCCATCAGACTTCTGATCTTTTGCGAGTCCCCTAAATTTCTGTGCACTTCTCCCTTTTCACAGTCCAAATTCCCCCCGTATGAGTTTCGGCTGGATCTGGGGTTTAGTGTCATAGGATAAGGAGTCAATGCCGTTGGGAGTCTCCGTTTCCCTCCTGCCAGAGAAAGCCAGCCAGGTTCTCTGGCACCCGCTTTCTGCACCCGCGCGTCTCCGTACCTCAGCTTTTTGCAGCTCCTCTGGGTCTCTTTGAGCCCCTCTCTTTCCTTCTAGTTGTATAATTTCCACTCATCCAGCTTTCCTGGGGTTTTGGATGATGTCTGTTCTGTCTTTTAGTTGTAGATTTGAAATTGTTGTGCGAGGCAGCAGTGTAGGTGTTTACCTATGCTGCCATCTTGGATTCTTTCCTAATACCTTTTTCTTATATAAATCTTATTTATCCTTCAGGACAGGTCAGTACTTTCTCTGGAAACCTTCTTCTGCCTTTCTGTATTTTCCATTATTACCTGGACTCCCTTTATGTTTCCAGTTTCCTCTGATTACCTCTATAATGGCCCTTGCTGTATGGAATGGTTAATTCCCCATTAATTTGTCTGTCTTTTGCTCGCTCCAAACAACAAATATTCTCACACACTTACTTGGTGCATGTGTAAGGATTCAAATCACCTCACGGCCTGCTTTATATTGGGAGTCTGATAACTTGACTTGTTGGTATATGAACCAGCATGTGTGTATATTTATATGTGACTGTGTCAGGGATGCTGGTACTTTCTAAAACACATAAGGTAGATAAGAGGTGGCCCTATTTGCTTTTCTAGGCCTTACTAGAATTGTAGGCAAAATTGTAGGGCTTGTTTTAGATTGTGGAGCAATATCTGTTACCTGGGCCATTAGGGAGGTTGCTGAGATATGGTGTGCATCTTTTCCTGCTGCTTTTTGATACTTGTATGTGTGTGGGGGCTTGAGTGGTTTCATGAATGCTCACCTCAGCATTAGGGGGTGCAAAAATTGTGTTTATGGTGGAAGGGAGAAGAAGAGAGAGATAGAAATATCAATGATGAGAGAGAATCATTGATCTACTCCCTCCTGCATGCCCTACATCAGGGATCGAGGCCGCAACCCTGGGCATGTGCCTCAATGGGGAATTGAATTGTGACCTCCTGGTTCACAAGTCATTGCTCAGCTACTAAGCCATGCTAACCAGGCAATTTTTGCCAGTCTTAGTAAATTGGTAACTTAGCTTGTGGCTGGAAGGGCAAGATGTGGCTTCATCAACTCAAAATATGCAAATCTATTTTTTAGAGAAGTTATAGCGATCTACATGGGGACCAAAACTAATAACCTGGGTATCATGTTCCTGTTCTCTTAGTGTTCTATCCCAGGACGTTTCCAAAACAATCATGGACCCACAGATATTTGGGCTCTCTATACCTCTATTTCTAGGAAAGATGATCATGACAAAAATGAAGACTGAATTAGTAGCTATAAACAGAAATACTTAGGATAGTTATAAGGCCACTCTTTCAGTCTTCAGCATGTCCACCAGAGGCAGTTGGTAATTGTTGGTATTTTGTTAAGGTCTATGTAATAAAGATTGTCATCGATGAGGCCAAGAGTTAGATTGGACTGCAAGATTAGGTGTGGAGGAGCAACAGGCTGAGTGGGACTGGAGTCATCCTGTTTCAGGGTGGACAGCCACGGTCTCTATACAAGCCTAGCCAAGTATCATGCTACATTGAAGGTCTACACTTAATGAGGGCAGCACTGTGGGATGGCATGTGCCTTTTGACTTCTCACCATGATGACTAAGGAGACCCTCCCTGAATATTCATGAATGTTCAGCCACATTTAGATGAATGATCAGCTGCTTACAGTTTGGGAAGGGAAGACAAAGGGAAGTCAGAGAGTCAGCTCTTCAAAGAGGAGTGAAGGGAAACTGAACAATGAGTGGGCTCAAGGTGTGATACCACCTCACCATCCCTTCCTCTGATTTTTTGTGGGAGCTGTTCATATGAGATTGACATAATTTTCTTTTGCCAAGTAGCCAAAGTCACTCTAGGCCTATTAAAACTGAAAATCATGCTGCTTTAATAGAAATGCAGACACTGGCATTTTAAAACTATTAGTAGTGAGACTTGTGATGGTTGGAACCTTTTTTTTTTAATCCTCATCCAAGGATATTTTTTCCATTGATTTCCAGATTGGAAGCTAGGGAGCAGGGGGAAAGAGAAACATCAACATCAGAGAGACACATTAATTGGTTGTCTCCTACATGTGTTCCCACTGGGGCTGGGGAAACTGCAACTGAGGTACAGGTACGTACGTGCTCTTGACTCTGGAATCATGCGACCCTTTGGTTTGCAGGCCAATGTACTAACCACCGAAAAACCGGCCAGGACCTGGGAACCTTTAAAAAAATAAATTTATTGCAATTTTGCATCTTCTGCTTCATTAATAAAGGAAGAGCATTGGCATATTATCTTCCAGTTTTCAAATGTCGGACAAGTGCCAATTTGTGTTTTTCCAGAAAATTCATTTTCCCAGAAGTACTTTGGACCATCACCCTCTGTCTCTATGAGTGGATCCTCAGATTGTGAAAGGTTCTCTTGAGTTTTAAATGGTTACCCTTCCTGTCTCTGTCTGTGACACTGGGAGATTTACTGCAGATTTTTCAACCTAAAGAACTCCAGCCCCCTCCTCAGTCAACCAAAGCCTCCTTCAGAGAGGGGAAGTGTGGTAAATGACAATATCTTTCCCTAAGCAGTCATGTGTTCTTTGAGAACAGGATGTGGGGAGGGCTGGGCCCCAGTCACAGGGTATGGGGGTGGGTATGGAGAAAATGGGCTGGTGGTGTGGCCATGTGAATTGATACCTGCCTCCTTAGCTTTGAGAAGCATGACGAGTCCCTGTATTTTCTAGTGTTCACTCATGTATACACCCAACCCACCCACGGCTTGTCTGTGTTTTTACCAGAAGAAAGAACTGTACGTACCTGTGAATGAGGCTCAGCTCCTCAGACTAGAGAAACTCAGTGCAAGGAGTGAGTGGGCCCAGTACCCACTGTACCAGCCCATAGGCTTGTAACTCCTAAAGCCATAGCCATTTTGACTAGGTTTTGTCCAGGGAGCTGGGCCCCAATATAGAATGGGGTTACTTTGTTGCTCTTTCCTAGAGTCCTAGTCATTCCTCTCTCCCCAGATGGCGTCCTAGCACACTGAGGTGATTTGCATGTTCGGTTTCCTTTTAGGCCCCATCCTCTTCTCCCTGCCCCCGTTACTTCTTCTGGGGACCTTTGGAGATGTTCTGCCTGGGGTGGGGAAAAGAGGATGTAGCTGGCTTCCTGTGCAAGGGAGGGTGTGGCGCCTGTCTTCCTGCCTGTCTGCCCACCCACTCAGACACCATTTGCCCAGTAGTTGAGTAATTGCCTGAAGAGTTGAGTTCAGTCACCAGAGGCTGTGGGACTGTCCGGGGCTTAGAACTGGAGCTTTGCTTGTTTTGGTCTCTCTTCACAGTTCCCCACCTTGGGAATTTTCAGGCTCCTTTTTTTCTGGAATCACAATGCTGAAAGGGCCTTTAGAAGCTGATGGGTACAACCATCTCAGATTACAAATGGGGAAACAGAGGCTCTATAAGGAGTCAGTGGCAGAATTAGATAAGTAGAATTCTAGAAATTTAGACTTGGAACTTTCCCCTTCTCCCAAGCTGATTTGCAAACTGTATTTGGCAGAACTACCTCCGGAGCTGCAGCCCATCCTTCAAATAGAACAGTCCTACTTTTGTGTACTCCATGTTTTGAAGTGTCTTGCAAATTTTTTTGTGGGGTTGTTTTTTTTTTTTTTTTTTTTTGTTTTGTTTTGTTTTGTTTTTTTTTGAGAGTGAAGAGGCAAGGAGCTGGTGGAAAAGTAACAGAATTTAAAACCACTGAGCAAGACAATAGTTGGAGACACTCTGAACTAGGTGACTGGGACCAAACCAGAACAAATTTATGGCCTACTGTTTCTTGGCTGGTTGTTCTCAGCTAATGCTATCACTCGCTCCACCACAAAAAACACTATTCCCACCCTGTGCTGCCTGACCTTCCACCCCAAGGAGAGACCCTCTTATGGTACTCTGAAACAGAGCTAAAAACCAGAGTCTACTAGATTTCTTGAATAAAATAAATAATAGGTAAGCCTTTGGAGAAACCTCTTGTAACCTTAATAAAGGAACCTGGAAAGGCAAACAACAGTGTACTGGTAGCTGGGGAGACCTCGATTCTAGTCTTGTCTCCTTTATACTTGAGCAGTTTGCTGTTTACCTCATTGAGCCTTTATTTAACCTTTTTATAAAATGGTGCTTATCTCTGCCTTACCTTCCATACAGAGTTGAATTTAGTGAGAGAACGCATGTGGACAAATACCTTTTAAATTGCACAACAAACAAACAAACAAACAAAAAACAAACAAAAAACAGTGCATATGAGGCTAGGATTATTTTTGTGTAACACAAGCCAGAGGCTCTATAAGCATTTGAGTTGGATAATGAGATTGCAGGAGGAAGGAACAAAAATTTATCAAACATCTAATACATGCCAAGCTAGGTCCTTTCCTATAAGTAAAACTAATGTGGTCCTCACAACAATCTGGTGAGGTAGGCATTGTTATTTCCATTTACTTTTAGGGAAACATACTTAAAGAGATCTAGGTCATGAAGGGCTCCAGGGCTTCCCTCCAGAACCCCCAATCTCTGTCACATATTTGTTTTTTGTTTTGTTTTTAATCCTCACCCAATATATTTTTTCATTGATTTTTAGAGAGAGAGAGAGAGAGAGAGAAAGACAGAGAAATGTCGATGTGAGAGAAACACATTGATTGGTTGCCTCTTCCACAAGCCTCTGAAGAGTTGAATTCAGCCACCAGGGCTGTGGGGCTCTCTGGGGTTTGGAACTGGGGCTTTGCTTGTGTTGGTCTTTCTTCACAGTTCCCTACCATGAGATTTGTCAGGTTCCCTTTTCTTGGAATCAAAATGCTGAAAGGACCTTTAGAAGCTGAGAGGGAAGGAGCCTGCAACAGAGGTACATGCCCTTGCCTGGAATTGAACCTGAAACCTTTCAATCAGCTGGCTGACACTCTATCCACTGAGTCAAATTGGCTAGGCCTCTGTCACATATTTGTGAAGAGACCTTAAGGATGTACTATGGTTTCCATTGAGGCTTTCCAAACCATTCCTTGTCCTGCTCTAGTCTCTCTTCTCTGGTGTGGATGTTGCCTTCATGTCTTATTGCCTTCATGTTCCAGGCAGGGCTCTTTACCACCAGCTTTTCTTGGTAGTATACCAGGCACAGCAGGTGCCCTTTTTTTGCCTTTAGTTGATGGAAAATCCGTTTGGGTTAGCTACTTTTTTCTTGACAAGAGAGGCTTCCTAATCCCTTGTAGAACTGATGCAGAGAGCCAGAGATTTCTTGCTAGTAAGACAGACCTGGCTCTTGGCCAAGGTCATGCAACTAGAAGATGACAGTTGCTTCTCTTTATTGAGACTCAGTTTTTTAATTACAATGTTTATCTCACATATGTCTCATATGCTGGTAAATATTTAATAATAAACTCTGGTGAAGCCATGGTTTACTGATTCCATGGTGTAAATATTCTCATTGTGGCCGATTTCAAGCTACCAATACATCTTTGAAGGAGGAGTTGTGAAGAAATGCATGTGATCAGCTCCAGTGTGAGCTAGTTCCAGTGCACCATTATTAATCACATCTATCTTGGATTCCCACCATCATCCTTACCCCAACCTGCTCACATCTGTATGCTAATTCAGGACCCTCTCACCATATCTCTTGCCCAGGTTCCCAAAGCATCCAGGAAAGGGAAAGTGGCATTTAAAATCTGTTCTTTGCCTGAAAGCTCTCCTGTGAAAGAGTGAATGGGAAGTGTTTAATGGGCAGAAAACTCAAAATGGCTTTGATTGGGGCCCTAAATAGAACATTTTGATCAATATGTTAGGCTTCTGAGGTATCTATACTGGCTGTTTCCTCCAACTGTTTGATTCTTAAAGAATTTTTTAATTATATTTTATTGATTTTTTACAGAGAGGAAGGAAGAGGGATAGAGAGTTAGAAACATCAATGAGAGACATCGATCAGCCGCCTCCTGCATGCTTCCCACTGGGGATGTGCCCACAACCAGGATACATGCCCTTGACTGGAATCGAACCCAGGAACTTTCAGTCCAAAGGCCGACACTCTATCCACTGAGCCAAACCGGTTTCAGCAACTGTTTGATTCTTAACTCCATGAGATGATATTGGAAGGCTCTGGACAGTGTCCTGACGGTTTGACCATTACTGAAAACACTTAGCTTTCTGATTGGAATTCCGAAGTCTTTTCCTCCCTCTCTGCTTGCAGAGCCCACTCCTAATCTCAGGGTCCCTGTAATCAGGATTTGTAGACCAGGAAACATTTTAGAGAAACAGACCTCTGGTCCTACCCCTTATCTCATCTCAACAACATCTGTGCTAGGTAATGTTTCTTTAAACTTCCCAGAGGATAAGAATCACCTGGGGCAAAACTACTAGTTCCCAAACTTCTCTGGAAAGTCTGTTTCCTTAAGTTTGGAAGGGGTTTAGGAATCTGGATTTTTAAATTAGTGCTCCAAATGATTCTTAAGTTTGGGAAACAGTGCATTAACACTGCACAACATTCTGTCAGGTTGGCATCATTATGCCTGTTTTATAGGTGGGAAGGTTGAGAGGTTGTTATTGGTGGACCTCACACCCTTGTTTTCAGAATACAAAGTTATGTTTCTCCTACAAGAGACATTGTTTTAGTATACAGTAGTATCTGTGGTGGTGGGAGTGATGATGCTATAGGTAGGGAGGTACAAAGATAATCCTTGCCCCACTTTACAAATAATGGGACAATATTCTAGGGGGGTTTGGGGAAAACCGCAGAACTGATTGCATTTCTGAACTGTTACTGAGATTGATTATGCTCAATTTTGGAGAGCTGTCTCCATAGTTGCTTTCTACTTTCTGTGTTTCCCTTAGAACAAGAATTTGTTCAGCTATATGAATAACAGCCCAGAAGACGCTGGTTGGTTCAGGGAGCTATATTTTGTGCCAGAGGTTCCCAAATCTGGCTGGATCTTAGAATTATATGAGGCTCTTAACTTCAGGTACCTGGGCTCTGCTTTTTTTCTGGATACCAGCTGAAGGAGACTGGAGATCCTGGTGGGTTGTGTTGAAAGGGTGGGGACTTTTGTAGGATTGGAGAAAATGCTAGGCAGAGCCAAGAATAAGGAAAGAAGGTAAGGCAGCTTTGAAAAAGGACTAAGTATAGTAATCATCACATTCTACTTATGATGTGCCAAGTACCTTCATGTCTATTATTATTTTTAAATATATTTTTATTGATATCAGAGAGGATAGAAACATCAATGATGAAAGACTGGGGATGGAGCCCACAACCCAGGCATGTGCCCTTGACCAGAATCGAACCCAGGACCCTTCATTCCACAGGCCAATGCTCTATCCACTGAGCCAAAACAGATAGGACCATGTCTATTATTTTTAACTTAAATTTTGTAATAACCCTATCATAAAGTTGATATTCTTAGATCCATTTTATAGACTATGAAATGGTGTTTCAGAAAGAAAATCAAAGAGGTTCCAAAGTCTCTTTCTACTATAACATGTTTTGCTCCTCAAAGAGCAGAGATAGTTATTTCTGGAATGAGAGCTCCAATTTTGTGGATTTCTCAGATACTGTGTTTGGCTGTTGGCTGACCAGCAAGGTTTGCAGGAAGCTGGCCTTAGCCTAGTTTTTGGACTGAAAACAGAACTTCTTGACTTGGTCTAGAAGCTTCCCCCTGCCCCTACATACTTGACTGATCATGGCTTCAGCAATTTTAACACTCAGGAACACAGGACAGGGTAGAAGTTCCATGAACAGTGAGTAGAATCCAAGCCAAGGTGTAGATCAACTCCAGTGTGCTTCAGAACTGCCATGCTGGAGATTGCTGTGGTGTGTTACTGAACAGAGAGAATAGAGCCCTCTTCTGGTGCTCTAGGCAGAATTGAATCTTCAGGCAGTTATAAATGGTCTGTTTCTAGTCTACAGATACTTCCTGTGAAACTTGCAAGCAGGAAGCTGGGTCAAGCAGGAAACTGAGACTGAAGCCCTGATGGGTGTGGCCCCTGAGAGGTTTCACTCGTTTGGGAGACTTACTTTAATGATATGCCATCTTCCCTTTTATTTCAGCAGCTTCAAATTTTTATGGGAATTGAAGAATCTGTTGTTCTTGGCTGCCTGCATATAAATCTGTTCCTCAAATTTCCTACCTCTTTTCCTGCTGTGCCCCCTTTTCTCACCCTGGCCCTACCTTCCCTAACCTCCAATTTAGGTCTTAGCTATGCCTTGGACCTTTCCAATGAGTTTCTACCCAAGTTTTGGCAAAAGATGTCCTAGAAACAAGAGATCTTTGTGTTTCCTTCTATGTTGTTATAAAAGATTTAGTCTCCCTAGAATAGGGAGTTCAGTACAAATGATGAGAAGCTAATTTCTTCCCTGACCTTCATGTGTTGAGAGGAAGAGTGGGAACCTGCTTGGGTCTGAGATTTAGCAAATGACCATGTGATTAAGGTTGGTTTAAGGGGGAGGATACGACTAGCTAACGCAGTGGTTGGCAAACTGCGGCTCGAGAGTTACATTCACCTTTTCTGACTTTTATAGCTTTGGCCTCTTACCTTGAGCTCTCCTCCCACAATGACAAAGTAGTTATGATCTCATTTCTAAGAGGAATAATTACATTTGGGTAAATATATGGTAATTGGAGGAGTAACAGTCTCTAATATGCCTTTGTCTCTAAGTTGAAGTGATTTTTGAAGAGCTTTTGGAGGGCAGGACTGGGCTAAAGCAAGTGGAAAGGGAGCCCTTGTCTCCCATGACCTTTGCAGCAGTTGGAGTGGTTGAAGATAATTGCTGACCCATTAAGGTATGGGTGTACATGGGTTGGGTGTGGCTCTCTTTTTTAGAAATGACTGGGAAGAGGCACAGGCCTAGGATGAGTTAATCCCAGGCAGATCTTGCTAATTGTAAGGGTCTGGAAATTGTTAGGAAGAGGTCAGAACAGATAAATTTTGTACCAGGTACCACTTCTAAGTCAAAAGGAAGAGGCTAAATTGTTGGGAAGTGAGTGAGTCAGTAGAGGAGGAGGGGGAGGAGGAGAATATTTCCTAGGCTAGAAATTCAAAGCAGTCCTTGTTTTCTCCTTTATGGAAAACAGCTGCTTGAAGCAGGGCAGTCATCCCAAGAGGCAAGACAGACCAGGCCCTGCCCTAATCCAGTTCTGTTAGCAGGAAATGATGGCTGTTGGAGTATAAATAATTGGGACAGGCAATTTGGATGACACTGTAGTGTCTACTCTGTGTCCAAGTGAAGAGACTGAAGTTTTTGCATTGCCCTGGTAGAGCTTGACCCCTCTCACTCACTTACCTTTGCTTTCTCTATACCAGCAGCTCCACTGAAAGATCAGAGTTGGTGGACCCTCAAGAAGAATGAGGAGATGGCATATGGGGCGGGAAAGGGGCAGGGGCAGGTATGAGGTCATTGAGCTCAGATCCAACTGGGCTGACTCAGAAGCTCTGCTTTAGAGAGGGGCCTTCCAAGCAGTGCTTCCCAGATGTGCCCAGGCTTCCTGTGTTATAGTGTTTGGGCCTTGGCCAAATAGCTGCCAAGGTGGTATCTGAAGGAAGCAGTGAAATCCCCATGGTCAGAGAGGTGGGTGGAGTCATGGAAGGAACTCAGGAATGTTCAGAAAACCCATCTTCTTCTTTACTACTTGCTGGCTGAGTAAATGTGGCTTCAGTGATATTAAGACAGTGGGTGTTGGGGCTTAGCATATAGTTGGTATTCATTAAGTATTCATTTCTATCCTTATATCACCTGCCTCTATATACTTCAGTTTCCTCACCCATGTTGATACCAGTAATTCCAATTCTCTCTGGCTCACAGGCCTATGTTTCAGGTAGGTTACTTGTCATTATTGAGCTCTCCAACTCCTTTCTCCTCTGTCTTGCCCAAACTCTTCTCCAGGAAAGAGCCATCCTGATGTTCAGTGACATGGAGCAAGTGAGGGAAAACATTGTCCTGATAGTTTCAATGTGGCCTAGGTACTACTCATTTGGGTACTCTTAGCTCTAGGGGAAAAAAGGTCCATTATTTGAAGCTGCCCAGGCCCATGGACCAAAGTACCCCAGCTACTGCAGCCAAGGCAGCAGTAGTATCTGGCCTGATTATTTTTGTTTCTTAGGCCAGCAAACTGGGGACACAAGAGAGATTGCAGTTTGTTGAGAAATTTGGATGGTAAATCACTGAGATGGTCTTGTTAGTCTAGTGGAGGGCTTAGTGTGGGAAATGTCTTTGTTCAATTGTTTAATAAATAACAGTGAATTTATTGTTCTTGGGCTGGGGGTGAGAGGGCTAAGTGTGTTTGAGAGGGTGACACCCCCCACAACCACACCCAGACTTTTTTTTTTAAAATTGTTTCTTAAATTCTTAATGTTCTCCAGAGACAGTCTTTAACCTCAGTCTGTGGCTAGGTCTTCAGAGACAGGTTTAAGGCAGGGATTAAATTCTCTGTTGGGGACTATCTTGAAAGGTTTTCCCACCTAGTCCAGACCCTTCACACTTAACAAGATGAGGGGCTGCTGAAAACTTCTGCTGACTTCAGAGGCTTTATTTTCAGGTTTTCCCCTCTCAACTCTCTTCTCCTTGAGATTGCAGAGGGCAGACCCCAAAAGTCAGTAGGTACCCACTAGGGTGAGCATCTAGCGGGCCCTGTGTGGCCTGCAGCTTAGTTTAAGGGAGATTAGTCTAAGGGATAATAAGGGATCTTCTTTGATAAAAAATTCTGCCCTATCACCTTCAGGCTCCAGTTATGTTATTACCCTCACTCCCCTTACCTCTGACATACAGAAAAGTGGGAGCACAGACTCATGACCCTGTCCTCATAACTCACATTTTCTTTTGAGTTAAGTGATGGCAGTAATAGAAGTCCCTTTATGTTTGCTTTTCTTTCTGTTTTTTTTTTTCCTTCTTTTTTAAATGTAAGATTATTTGTCTTCATAGTGAAATTCTGGAAACCTCAGGATGTTCTCTCTGGAAGAGTAGCCACTGTGGAATGGCAAACACCCTGAACAGGAATTCTGGGAAAGTAGATACCAGTTTGGATTCAGCTGGACATCTTCAGATTCAGTTCTCTACTGAGAACTTTAGAAGAGCCCTTGTTCTGAGGGATGACAAGTAGACAACACTAGCCTTTCTGACATGCTTATTCCTAACTTAGGCTGGGTTCTATTCTATCAATTGATTTATTTAAGAAACAGTCTTCATATTGTTTGTTTGTTTGTTTATTTATTTATTTATTTATTTATTTATTTATCAACTGGAGAAGGGAGTTCCTCAGCCCAGCCTGCCCCCTCTCACAGTCTGGGAGCCCTCAGCGGAAGGAGGTGACTGGTGATCAGAGGAAGGCGATGCCACCATCACACCTCTGCTGCTACCACTGCTGCAGTGCAAGCCTCGGCTGGCCTTGGTTACCTGAGCCTCAGGCAGCCTTGGGTGGCTGGGCAGCCAATAGCTGAGGCTTGCCTGCACCTTGGGCCAGCTCTAGGAAGCTGAACAGCCGCAATCTGAGGCTTGCCTGTGCCTCGGTCACCCTGGGCAGCTGAAAGGCAAAGAGGAATGGTGGACTCTGGAAGCAGATGCATGGAATGGCTGGACCCACCTGGGGGCAGGTCTGGTGGTGCTGTGCACCTATCACCTTGGTGGGGCTAAGGGGACTGGGTGCTGTCATCTTATGGCTGTAGTTGCCTCAATCTTTGAGGGTGTGGCAATCAATTAACATATTCCCTCTTTTTTAGATAGGTTTACAATTGAGCTTCATTATTATATTAGTTTCATGTATATATACAGCATAGTGGTTAGACATTAATATAACTTACAGATAAACCCCACAATAAGTCTAGTACCCACCTGGCACCATATATATAATTATTATAATACAGTTATTACAATATTATTGACTTCATTTTTAAAAACAATTTTATTGATGAAAGTATTATAGATGTCCCTTTTTCCCCCCATTGACCCTTTCAACGCTGTACCCGTTCCTCACCCCCAGTCTTTCACCACTCTATTTTCTGTGCCCATGGGTTATACATATATGCATATAAGTTTTTTGGTTAATCTCTCCCCACCCACCCACCTCTGCCTTCTCTGAGATTCATTAGTCTGTTCTATGCTTCTATTTCTCTGGATCTATTTTGTTCATTGGTTTATTTTTTCCCCTCTGGCTCTATTTTTATTCATTAGTATATATTGTTCATTATATTCCACATATGAGTGAGATCATGTGATAGCTATCTTTCTCTGACTGACTTATTAATTTAACCTAATAATGTCCAGGTCCCTCCAATGCTGTCTCAAAGGATAAGAGATCCTTCTATTTTTTATAATAAATATTTTGGTGTTCAGATTATTAAAATTGTTTCTCTCTTTTATCCCCATAGCTCCCCTCCACCTGGTTTCCTGCCCCCTTCCTCATCCATAGGTGTACGATTTTTGTCCAGTCTCTTCCTGCATTCCCCTCACTCCTTTCCTCCCCCGAGAATTGTCAGTCCACTCCCTTTCTATACCCCTGATTCTATTATATTCACGTTTATTCTGTTCATCAGATTTCTTATTCACTTGATTTTTAGATTCACTTGTTGTTCATAATTTTTATCTTTACCTTTTTCTTCTTCCTCCTCTTCTTGAAGAATACCTTTCAGCATTACATATAATACTGGTTTGGCAGTGATGAACATCTTTAGCTTTTTCTTATCTGTGAAGCTCTTTATCTGACCTTCAATTCTAAATGATAGCTTTGCTGGGTAGAGTAACCTTGGCTGTAGGTTCTTGCTATTCAGCACTTTGAATATTTCTTGCCACTCCCGTCTGGCCTGCATAGTTTCTGTTGAGAAATCAGCTGACAGTTGTATGGGTGCTCCCTTGTAGGAAACGAACTGTTTTTCTCTTCCTGCTTTTAATATTCTCTCTTTGTCTTTTGCTCTTGGCATTTTAATTATGATATGTCTTGCTGTGGTCCTCTTTGGATTCCTTTTGTTTGGGTTCTGTGTGCTTCCTGGACTTGTAAGTCTATTTCTTTCACCAGGTGGGGGGAGTTTTCAATCATTATTTCTTCAAATAGGTTTTCAGTATCTTGCTCTCTCTCTTCTTCTGGCAACCCCATAACTCTGATGTTGGCACGCTTGAAGTTGTCCCAGAGGCTCCTTACATTATCTTCATATTTTTGGATTATTTTTTCTTGCTTTCCTGGTTGGGTGTTTTTTGCTTCTTTGTATTTCAAATCTTTGACTTAATTCTTGAGATCCTCTAGTCTGCTGTTGGATCTTTGTATATTATTTCTTATTTCAGTCAGTGAAATAAATGCTTAATTTCTAGTTGATCTTTTTTCATATCCTCAAGGGTCTTGCTAAATTTATTGGTCTTTTCTTAGAAATTCTTGAAAAACCGTATAACCGTGGTTTTTGAACTGTATATCCAATCATTTGCTTCCCTCCATTTCTTTCATTTGTCACCTGTTTCTTTGTCTCCACATTTTGGCTGTTTCCCTGAGTTGATAGAGTGGCTTTGTGTGCTAGGTGTCCTAAAGGGCCCAGTGGCTCAGCCTCCCAAGTTACCTGAGGTGGACACTCTTAGTGCACTCCTTTGTGGGTTTTGTGCACAGTCTTGTAGTTAAGCCTTGATTGTTGTTGGTATCACTGGGAGAAATTGACCTCCAGGCCAATTGGCTCTGAGGATAAGCTGTGTGTAAGATGGGAGAACATCTGTGCCAGAGACACCCTATGGGGCAAGACTCACTTCAGTGGGGCTTTGGTGCTCACTGAGTCTGCCCCTGAGTGTGTCCATTACGGATTTGAGGAGTTGTAATCTGGATGGTCCCACTCTGACTACTGGGTACACTGGCTCTTGGATCTCCAAGGAGGTGCTAATTTAGCCTCTGCCTGAGGCCACCCAGCAGGAGCTATGGAGAGGTCTGCAGATTCTTTTTCTTTTTTGGGGGGTTTTGGAGGTGCCTAAATGGGGCCACGCTGTGAAGCAATGCAAACTGCTGTGGGGCCTTGGCCTCCTTTTGGATGTTCTGGGTCTCACTCAGCTGTGGTTTGTTAGGTAAGATAAGAATTCAAAAGAGATAGGTAAACACTTACACTACTGCCTCGCACAACAATTTCAAAACTACAACTAAAGACAGAACACACATCATCCAGAATCACAGGAAAGCTGGATGAGTGGAAATTCTACAACTAGAAGGAAAGAGAGGGGCTCGCAGAGATCCAGAGGAGCTGCACAAAGCTGAAGTACGGAGACGCACTTCTGGAGAGAGCGGGTGCCGAAGAACCTGGCTGGCTTTCTCTGGCTGGAGGGAGACAGAGAGTCTCAACGCCATTGAACCCCTTATCCTATGACACTAAACTCCAGATCCAGCTGAAACTTATACGGGGGGAGTTGGACTGTGAAAAGGGAGAAGTGCATGGAAATTTAGGGGAGGCACAAAAGATCAGAAGTCTGATGGTGCGCACGGCACTGCGTGCAGAGGAGCGACTGCTAATTGTGCCGCTGGCTTTCACGAGTGGGCGGGAGACAGACCCTCCCAACTGTGCCACTTCTAACTCTACTAAACACCAGTTTTGGGCAAAACCCTGGGGACCTAAACTCATATGGTCCCGGAGCGCAGGGGAGTCAGAGGGGCAGCAGTCTAAAGGCACTGCTAGAGCGTGCACAGGGACCACTGCAGGGATTACCCAGTCACATGAGACTCAGGGGCTGTGGAAGGTAGGGCCGACTGGAAGGCAAGGCGGTCCATTAAACCCTGAGACTCCACCCATCCCAAGCTCAACAGAGAGGCTTTTGCAGTTTTGCAACTCTTGTATCATAAGGCTGAATCCAACACAGAAGTTCTCCTGGCATAGTAAAAATGCCAAGACAAAGGAAGAGATCACAAACAAAAGAAATGGAGGAAAACAAACGACTGGATATAGAGTTCAAAACCACACTTATAAGGTTTTTCAAGAATATCCTAGAAAAGTTGGATAAAGTTAGCGAGACCCAAGAGGAGATGAAAAAGAACCAAGTAGAGATGGAAAAGGACCAACTAGAGATAGAAAAGGACCAACTAGAAATTAAACATACACTGACTGAAATAAAAAATATTACACAGAGACCTAACAGCAGACTAGAGGAAGGCAAGAATCAAGTAAAAATTTGAAATATAAAGAATCAGAAAACACTCAACTGGAAAAGCAAGAGGAAAAAAGAATCCAAGAATGTGAAGATAATGTAAGGAGCCTCTGGGACAGCTTCAAGCATATCAACATCAGAATTGTGGGGGTGCCAGAAGAAGAGAGAGAGCAAGATACTGAAAACCTATTTAAAGAAATAATGATTGAAAACTTCCCATATCTGGTAAAAGAAATAGACTTACAAGTCCAGGAAGCACACAGAATCCCATATAAAAGGAATCCAAAGAGGATTACACCATGACACATCATAAATAAAATACCAAGAGCAAAAGACAAAGATAGAATATTAAAAGCAGCAAGAGAAAAACAGTTTGTTACCTACCAGGGAGCACACATACGACTGTCAGCTGATTTATCAACAGAAATGATGCAGGCCGGATGGGAGTGGCAAGAAATATTCAATGTGATGAATAGCAAGAACCTATAAACAAGAATACTCTATGCAGCAAAGCTATCATTCAGAATTGAAGAGCTTCACAGATAAGAAAAAGCTAAAGGAGTTCCTCAACTCCAAACCAGCATTATATGAAATGCTGAAAGGTACTCTTTTTGAAAAGGAAGAAGAAAAAGTTAAAAGGCAAAAAATTATGAACAACAAATACATATCTATCAACAAGTGAATCTAAAAATTAAGTGAATTAAAAATGATCAACAGAATAAACTGTTGAATATAATAGAATCAGGTACACAGAAAGGGAGTCAACTGATAATTCTCAGGGGGAAAGGGGTAAGGGGCATACAGGGAGAGACTGGACAAAAATCATATACCTATGGATGATGTCAATGGGAGGGAGGTAAGGGTAGAGGGAAGGGTTGGAGCCGGGTGGAGGGGAGCTATGGAGGGGAAAAAAGAGAAACAAATAATCTGAATAATAAAGATTTAATTTAAAAAAAAAGAATTCAAAAGAAGAAGGCCATACACATGCAAAAGTCTCTGGGCTCAGCTTGGATGGGGAGGAGTCTCAGGGCAGAGCAATCAGCAATGGCTTCATTGCTAATCTCAGGGTGGAGCAAACAGCTATGGCTTCCTGTCAGCCCTGCCCTAAGAGGCCCCAGGGTCTCAGCGTCCCACAGTAATTGTTGCAGGAACCACTGAGAGAAAGCCACTCTCGAGTTTTGCCATCTGCCAAACAGTCCAGTTTCTCCCCATATGAGTCTTGTTCCCTAGAGTTTCGCCTGGAACTAGAGTTCAGAGCATTTGGGAGCTTTTGTCTCCCTCCAGATGAGAAAACCAGCCACATACTCAGTTCCCAGCCCTCTCCATGTATGTGCCTCTGTACCTCTGCTTTTCGCAGCTCCTGTGAGTCTCAGTGTGCTTTTCCCTTTTCTTCTAGTTGTAAACTTTCCCCTCAGCCAGCCTTCCTGTGGTTCTGGATGATGTCCGTTTTATCTTTTAGTTGTAGTTTTGAAATTGTTGCAGCTGTTTAGGTGTTTACCTATGCTGCCATCTTGGTTTCTGCCCCCGAGATCCTTCTATTTTACAGCTGCATAGTATTCCATTGTGTAAATGTACCACAGTGTTTTTCTTCACTCATCGCAGATCTTAGCTATTGTAAATTGTGCTGCTATGAATGTAAAGGTACATATATTCTTTCTGATTGGTATTTCCTAGCATATATTACTAGAAGTGGGATTACTGGGTCAAATCGAAGGTCCATGTTTAATTTTTTGAGCAAACTTCATACTGTTTTCCATAGTAGCCGTGCCAATCTGCATTCTCAACAGCAGTGTTCTTTTTTCTCCACATCCTCACCAGCACTTGTCCTTTGTTGATGGTAGTCATTCTGACAGATCTGAGGTGATACCTCATTGTCATTTTAATTTGCATCTCTCTGATGGTTCGTGACTTTGAGCATTTTTTCATGTCTCTTGGCCATGTGTATGTCTACTTTGGAGATGTCTATTTAGATCCTCTGCCCATTGTTTAACTGGATTATCTTCCTTGTTAAATTGTATGAGTTCCTTACATATTTTGGATAGTAACCCCTTATCAGATGTATCATTGGCAAATATGTTCTCCCATGCAGTGGGCTTGTTTGTTGTTTTATTGATAGTTTCTTTTGCTTTGTAAAAGCTTTTTATTTGATTTAGTCCCATTTGGTTATTTTCTCCTTAGTTTCCCTTGCCATAGGAGAAGTGTCAGCAACCATTGCTATGAGAGATGTCTGAGATGGTTTCTTCTAGGATTTTTATGGTTTCACAACTTACATTTAAGTATTTTATCCATCTTGAGTTTATTCTTGAGTGTGGTGTTTTTGGTGTTATAGTTTCATTTTTTTTTTTCATGTAACTGTCTAATTTTCCCAACACCATTTATTGAAGAGACTTTATTCCCTATGTTGTACTTTACATCCCCATGGCTATTTTGGAACTGCCAATTTGTACTTCTTAATCCCTTTTCTTTAACAAATATTTTTGTTCAATATTTGAGCATATAAACTAAGCCCTAAAGATACAAAATTGACATAACCCCTGGTTGACATGATATGCAAGAGACACTGGCTTATTTTCTTTGCAAAAACTTTCCCGATAGTGTTTATTAAAGGGAACTCCTAGGCTATAGAATGTGGCCCTGGAATCCCATCCCTTTCCTCAGTTTATTCTCTTGGTGCTTTTTTTCCAAAAATTCCTATTCAGATTCAGCCCCATTCTGCTCAGGACCTCCAGACTGCCTGGCCATTGATAACAGGATTAAGACCAAGCTTTCTAGTATAGCATTTAAGGCCCTCCACCTACTTACCTTCCCAGTTTCCTGCCTTATCTTCACACTGTCACCTTCATTCACCCTGGAGTAAGCCTGCATGCCTGCTTCTAAGCATTCCATTGCATCTCTGTCTCCTCTGGGATATCATGCATCTCTACCTAGGACATTTGGGTACTCTTACCCCCATTTCCACATTCTCCTTTTTTTCAGAATCCATCTTATCCTTAGAGACCAATGCAAATACCATTGAACTATGGTATTTTATTTCCACAAAAGGTTTTTTCTGTTCTACTACAGCACTTCGCAGAATGTTTTTCTTTTATATAACAGTTTTCTGTTATTCAGTAAATGTGTTGGGGTCAGGAATTGGTTCTACATCTCTATTCTAACCCATAGTTCCTTAAACATAGTGTTCCATTAATACTGGGTAAACTGAAATTTATAGGAAGCTCTTTAACCTGAGGTCCTTGGGTCTCCATGGGATCCATGGATATAATATGAAGTGTGAAGAATATTAAGCTCTTATCAGATATATCTGATTTGGAAGGAGGAAAATTACATATTGGTTTTCACTAACTTCTCACTGAAATGTAGCACTTCTTTCAAATATGAATGTAGGCCCAAAAAAAGTAGTAATGGCAATTTTTGTGACTTTGTCACAATCAAAGGTACTTTTATATCACAATTTAGTTATTGTAGATTTATCAAAATATTTATGCTTAACACAAAGTTGAAATTATAGCAGTAATAACTAATTAGGTCAAGTCCTAGGTAATTACTTAAAATTATAATAAAGGACATACTAAGTTTTGATAACTATTTCAATATAATTATTTCATATATTTACAAATATCCTGAGAAGGGTTCCATAGAATTCACCATACTGTCCAGAAGGGTCCATGTCACAAAAAGATCAAGATGTAAAATGTTCCCACTTATGAATCTGTATGCTATGCTATATGTGTCTTTTATATCCCCTTGCTTAGTACTGTTCACTTAGCCAACATCTTACGTCTTAACATAGCCTTGGTATTGGAGTGGTAACTATAAGTAAGACAGAAACTTTGAGGTAAGAATGAAGTCCCAAGTACTAAAAGACTCACTGTCCCATTTTTGATTTTTTCTATTCCCTCAGTTATTGTTATTTGAGGTCTCTCCTGACCCAGCTCAATGGTGATTTGAGGCTAGATGTTGAGGCCAAATTTCAGCACATTGGGCCTCATTCCCCCTACCTTAGGAGGCCCTCTTCTAAGGAGGTCACTGGATTGGCAAGAAACCTAGGGTAACACTTGAGTCCAGGTGGCTAATCTTGCCCATTGCCTCCCACTAGGGTGCTTGCCTTACTTGTTCCTGCTTTCAGGGCCTTTCCTGCCCCATTGTCATTCCAGAAATAGATTTCCTCCCTGGCTCCCTGGTGAGATTTATTTACAAAGTTGTTCCCCAGACCTGGTCCTCATTGAATTGTTTAGCTAGCAAAATGGCTGTTTGGCCTTCACTTCCCCCACTAACAGACCCCTGTGTTCAGGAAAGGCCTAGAGGTGTCAAAGACTGATAAGGCTTCATGTGTTACCCATTCCATGGGGATTTGAATATCTGAGAATTCTACTTTCAGCCTGTATTTCCCCCCCCCAATAGTATAAATAGTAAGTCAGCATCCTAGAAAATGGAGAAGATCATCACCCCCATAAAAACCTTAACTAACACTTAGTCATGATTCCAATCTTCTCTTTCTACATAGTTTTTACAAATTTGAGCTCATGCAATCTTGGTATTTACTCTTCCTCATTTAATGTTACTGAAGTATTTTCTCTGGGTATGAAATACTCTTCATAAGCATTTTATATGATCTTATGACAAGCTATCTTGTAGTTGTGCCATATAGATTACTTAAGTAAAATGTCCAAAAATTTTTAAAAGATGTTTGATTTCTTTTAGTAGGAGACATTTTACATTTTTAACATATTAGTTAAATTTGAGGTTTGGACCTCAAATTCAAACCATGTCTTCCTCAATAGTAATATGACTTTAGACAAATATCTACTTCATCCTCAATGTGGAGATAATACTCTCTACTACACAGGGTGATTGTTGCTATTAAATTGGGTGGTGTATATGAACTGCATAGTGACTAGTAAGTCTCCATAAATGAAAGCTGCTACTTATTGTTGCTATTATTATTATACCTGAAAACTACCAAGTTTTCAGCCAAAGGAACAAATCTGTACTGATGAAATTTCAGCTATCATTGACTTGGGCTAAGGGATCTATTCATAAAGGTAGAGTGTACTTTTGCTAGCACCTATTTGAAGGTGGGGTTTGGGAAGTGGATCTCCCCCTTGAAGGTTCTTGCCTCACAAAGTTTGAAGAATAAAATTTGTGGATTAAAAGGACTTGTTAGTAAAAGGATGGAAATTTATTGGAAGCAAATACGGACTCCCATGTAGGGAAGAGTTCCCAAGGGGGTAACCAACTAAGCCCCTTTTTCTAACCCTTATAATTGCCATAGTTGTCTCTTCATGCTCCCTTCTAATTGGACCCTTTTCCCAATTTATGACCCTGTGCTTTTCTAATTGGTCACTCTTGCAGAATATCAGCTTCAAAGTCCAAAACCCATGTGTTACCTTCTTCTTTCTCTCCTCCTTATCTTGCAACATTCCTCTATCTCCTGTGAACACATGTTTCCCTCTTTCCAGAATTTGTCAACACTTCTCTATTCTCTGTGAAAGTATGTCTTATTTTCCCCTTATCTTGTGGCACTTTTCTATTCTCTGTGAATGTATGCCTTTTGGTGGCTCCAAGCCCTCACCTATTCATTCTTCCCCCATGGACTCTCTTTATTCCTAAGATTCTTTAAACCTGCTTATTTTGTCCCTTTCAATATGAAATCCTGTGAATAGCTGCCTCTTTTTGTTTTTGTTTTAAATATGAGCTTCTCTCTGTTCCTTTTCTCTTTGCTGACTTGGCTTTGGTAGCAACTCTATAATATACCTACCTCTACTGAGGCTTCTTTCCTGTCTTGCTCCTAAGGAGACCAGTGAGATATAAATATAAGAAGCATTAACAATGCAAGTTAGTATCAGTACCAAAATGGTCCTTGGATATCACCTAGTGTTTTTGACTGATCTCTATCCCCATTCCTGCCCTAGAACAGATGAGGGAAACTAAAGTCCAGGAAGGGCATAAGATATTTCCAAGATTATAAATTAAGTCAGTTGTAGTGTTAGGCCTGGAACACAGTGTTCTTTATCCTATCCTTAATTTTGTGTTGCATAAAGCAGTGCTTCAGATAATCTAGGCTGTAAATCACAGGTGTAAAGAGGATGCTGCAGAGGAGAGTAGAGGCTGGGTAGAGTAGGTGGGGAAGGCTTCCTGGAAGAAATACAGTCAGCACTTGCTTCCTCTTGATAGTAAACTGTAAATTTGTTTGTCCCTTGGTAAGCATTGCTCTATTGTTGCTATGCTGTTTTGTCTTTAGTAGTAAGCTGGTTGGAAGCAGGGACTGTGTTATTGTTTATTTCCTCCAATATTCTCCCTTCCTTGACACCAATATCTAAACTGCTCAGGTTCTGCCCGCCTGGTGCTGATCAATAGTTAAGTATTGACCCAGGAATCAAGAGGTAATTGATTCAATTTCCGATCAGGCTATATGCTAGGGTTGTGAGCTCAATCCCAAGTAGGGGCCATGCAGGAGGCAGCTGATCAATGATGTTCCTCTCTCATCAATATTTCTATCTTATTGTTCCTCTTCCTTCCTCTCTCTTTCTAAAAATCAATAAAAACATATTTCAAGTAAAATACATTGCTCAGGTTCTTAGCACCTAGTTCCCTCTTCTGTGGTTGAGCAGAGACACTTGTCCCAGGCTCTGCTGAGCACATACCCAGACAACTAACTTTCCTCCTTTGATCCATCCTAGATCAATGTACGTGTGACCACCATGGATGCAGAACTGGAGTTTGCCATCCAGCCCAATACCACCGGCAAGCAGTTGTTTGACCAGGTAAGTGATAGACAGACCTCTTATCCTTAAGTCTCTTCCTTCTCTTAATTGCTTCCACTACAATGTCTGCTTCTTAGGAATTTCTTTTCCTACTCACTTATCTAAGATGGGTCAAGACATAGGCTAACACCAGCCTTAATAACAAAGGAGACAAAGTTTAACTTTGCCAACCTGCACCTTGGATGGCTCTGATTAATTCTATTCTTGGTCATGAAAATGGAGAAGCGAATTGGGTATTATTCTGTGCTAGATGATCTAAAAATGAGGGAAGAGGGTTTGGGAGGGTACTGGGTGAAAAAGGTGAAGGATAAAGATGAAATTGGTAGTTACAAAATAGTTACAGGGATGTAAAGTACAGCATAGGAAATATAGTCAATAATATTGTAGTAAATATCTGTGGTGCCAGGTAGGTAGATGGGAACTTGAAATATCAAGCGAACATTTTTTAAAGTATATGATTGTCTAGCCACTATCTTTTTTTTTTCTTTTTCATTTTTATTTTTTTTATTTTTATTTATTTATTTTTTTTATTAATTTTTTATACATGTCTCCCCATGCCCCCCTCCCTCCCAGGCATACCCCAACCCCCCCAGTGTCTGTGTTCATTGGTTATGCTTATATGCATGCATACAAGTCCCTTGATTGATCTCCCATCTACCCCACCTAACTTTAATCTTCCTGCTATAATTTCACTCTGTTTGAGGCTTTACTGCCTCTGTATCTATCCTTTTGTACATCAGTTTATAATGTTCTTTATTGTCCACCAATGAGTGAGATCATGTGATGTTTCTCCCTCATTGACTGGCTTATTTCACTAAGCATAAGGCTCTCCAGTTCCATCCAGGTTGCTGCAAATGGTGAGAATTCCTTCTTTTTAATGGCAGCATAGAAT